>VWPU01001542.1:0-101788 GCA_013398955.1 Callaeas wilsoni | reverse complement strand
CGCCTTCCCCGCCCGCCGGCACAGCGCGGCACGGAGGAGCGGCGGCCCCGCGGTGGATGCGGGAGCAGCGCCGGCTCAGGAATGCAGCAGCCGGGCGGCGCGGACGGGAGCCTCCCGCTGCTGCTGCCGCTGCTGCTGCTGCTGCGCGCGGGCAGCCGCGCCGAGCCCGGGGACGCCACGCAAGGTGAGGGGGACGCGGCGGGCGGCGGTCCCGGCGTGCGGTGAGGGGAGCGGGGCCGGCAGCGAGGGGAGCCGCCCGTTAACGGACTCGGGGTTTTGTGCTCGCTCTGTGTTTAATTGCTCCGTAAAAAAGCTTTTTCCAAGTGTTGGGGCCAGTAACTGTTCCCAGCGTAACCATTCGCAGGCGGTCCCGCTTTGCGGTCCGTGATTGATGGTGCCCGAGGTGTGTTATCGCACTGGGGACTTGTCCCTTGGATCCGGCTCCGAGGGCATGTTTTGCCGTCTCACCCCTCTTGTATTCCTAAAAAATGTTTGTTTATTTACCTACCTATTTATTTATTTTCAACAAAAAGGAGGCTTCTCCGTTTCGCTTTTAGCGCGTGATATTTATCCCACGATCCTTCTCCTCTATCAGAGTTCTGACTCCAGCCTTTTCGCGAGTGATTTATGTGTAAAACATCTCGTAGCCCAGGCATAAAGGGACCTTGGAATTGGGATAGCTGGAATTGGGCAAGGACTGATTCCTTGAGGCCAAGTCAGTGAAAAGTGAACAGTGTTTTTGGACGCCTGCATGAGAATTGCAGCGAGAGTTGGATGTACGTGAGCTCCGGCTCCTCCGAAGTGTTTTGTGGTGGGTGCTTCAATCGCAAGCCACCTCTGAGAAGTGCTGGTTGATCGTATGCCCGTATTTAATATTTAAAGGAGGGGGAAAAGTGAACGCTAAAGAGAAAAAGTTGATGAAAAAGCCAAAATTGAACTCAAATTGTGAATACTGCGGGATAACTGCCTTTAAAAACTTGCTTGTAGCTAACAGATATAACTCGCGTGTCATATCCCTGTGCGTGGATTTGTCCCGGTGTTCCAGCGTGTCCCTAAGGATGCCGTTCCCGGGACTGTGTGTGATGGAGTGCATCTCTTGGAATGACTTCCCCATGTCCCAGTGCGGCTCACACGAGTCTCGTGGTGCAGATTCCATGGCTGGACGAGTTCTAGCTTGGGGTCGGAATTCTTCATGCCATCTCAATGGGAAAATTTTCTAAAGTGGATTTCTAGCGTCTCCAGGGAATGCTGTGTGTGCTTAACAAATAGCTGTATTTTTAAAAGGGGGGAAAAAAGGCCATTTCCCCTCTGTTTTTTTCAGAAAATTTCAAAGCTTTAGGGCCATGCGATTTTTTTTTTTTTTTGTATGTTTCAAAGAGCCTGGAAGGGAAAAACAAAACTCCATTAACATAAAGCAACTGCTAACATTGGGTCTGAAACTGATCGCTTCTGATTTCCTGTGGGTTCTGCTGGGAAGTACTGCCAGTGTATGAATTCAGCTTTATGTGTTCATATAGTCATTGCAGTACAGGTCATGCAGTACAAGTTACACCAAGAGGGGTTTCAGCTCAATGTAAGAAAGCATTTTTTTATAGTGACAACAATAATTCACTGGAATTACCACCCCAGGGATGTGGTGGGATCCCCGTGGCTGGAGGTTTCCAAGATGAGACTGGATAATCTCAGCCAGGCTCCCTTTCCCACAAAAGGCTGGACCAGGTGATCCTTCCAGCGCCCTTCCAGCCCGGACTGTGATCTGTGATTATACACAGTTACTTTCCACGGTGAAGCATTTCCTGCATTTTAAATAATATCTTTGGCAAATGCTTACAGTGTAGATTCATGGGCAGATCAAGTGATTTATTTAATTTTTGTAGATAGACATCTATCCCATGTTCAACCACATACTATGTTTTCCCCCAAACTAGGTTTTGTGGAAGAATGAGGGAACTTGAACATCCAACACTAATTAAAAATCCAATTTTAGCCTGTGCTAAAATGTTTTGCAAATTTCTTTGAGGTAACTCTGATGGTTGGGTAAATAGATTTTGCTCCGTCCGAAACCCAGAATCTTCTACCCTTTAACCCTGACATTTTTGAAAAGAGAATGTGGACCACCATCTCCTGCTGCCGCCTTTTTGTCCATGACCTTTCCTTGTAGGGAACAAAACACCCCCGAAAGCTTCGTACATTCACTGCCTTTAACTTGTGCTCTTCCCAAGGGTGCTCACGGGCTGGCCCGAGTGTTCCAAATAAAAGCACAAAGTTAACGTCAGTTTAAGGAACAGCACCTCCCCAGCTTGGATCTTTTTTGCAGTGTGTGGCTCTGGATATTCCCAGTTCCGCTCGATCATTGTTCTTCCAGATCATGTAACTTCGTGAGGCGTCCCAGTGAAAGAAGTGCGAATAATAGAAACACGTTTTAAAAGCATGGAGTAAACCCACAGATCTCTAGATGGTGTTTTAGATTGTAGGGATGCTGCTGATTTCCTTGAAAGTTGCGAGATAAAGTCCCACAGCTCTTGATTAGTGCCTGTGGTTGATTGTTTCATCCCTGGGTCACAGGCTGCTGCTTCAGCCACTATCCAGGAATGAGTTTAAAAACAAACAAAATGCTTTTGTTGCCTTAAGCCTCTAAGAGGATGAGGGGAGATGTCGCTGTTTGAGGTTGTAGCCTTGTATTTCTTGACAAAAGTGGCTTGAAGTAGCAGCAAATTATCTTCAGGACATCGTTTCTTTGTTTCTATAATTAACTTCTACTGAAACTCCTGTGTTAATTATGTCGTTGCAGGGACTTAAAGTGTTGCAAATGAGGGTTGGGCAGGGGAGTATTTTAAAGCTCGAGTATGGATTTAAATAGGCAAAGAGGGGGGAAAAAAAGAGTTTCCCTGAGGTGTGACACTGGATCCCGCTCTTTGGAAACAGATGTAGAAATCCAGCGGTCTGCTGGGACTCCAAAGAGCACCTCAGAGCTGAAAACTCTTTTAAAAAAGTCTCTAACTAAATGCAGCTGCTTTACACACAGCGATTGTCTTGCAAGCCAGAAACATGTAGGAAGTTAACTCAGACAAAAGAAAAAGTGTAAACCTTTCCTTCCCCAAGCCCCGGAAAAAAACCCCTCAGTCATCCTCAATTGCAGATTCGATGTTCACACAGCCCTTGTGTGAAAGGTTGTGTGTTAAGAAACAGCTTTTAGGAATCTGCTTGGCTGAGGTGTTTTCTGCGGCAGGGTCCTGTGGTTTTTCTGCTGTCTCGGGGGGCTGCTCTCAGCTGCCAGAGGGTATCCGGGTGATGGGTGCTGGTGCTTCCCAGGGGAAATGGCTCCCTGGCCCAGCTGGAGAGTCTCACACCCGGCCTGATAGCCCAGCCTGCGTTCTGACAGACTCCTCCGTACCGAAACACTTAAATGAGTAGCAAATCAAGTGATTTTACTGTTAAGATGCTGTCTTTGATCCAGGTTTCTGCTTTTAAAAATTAGCAAACCCTGTGCTGTGTCTTGAAACCAACTCCCTAAAGCTGAGCTCCAAGAAATTCCGGATTGTTTGGGGCTGCTCCAGCCCCAAACAATTGATTAATAAAGTGACTTTGTAGGGCTTTTGCCATCCTGGTTTCTTTTTCATTGTAATCAAGGAGATAGTGAAAGCCAATGAATCTGCACGTTAATAAATGGAACAACAGTGAAGTGAATAAATGAGAGCAGCTGTCTATGATTCTTTGTAAATAACAACAAGATACTGGTGTTAGCTGAAGGATGCTTCTGTGGGGGTGGCGACTGCAGTTTCCCATCCTTTATGATGAAGTGCTTTAAAATTCCTGAAATTCTACATTTGGTGTAAAGTTTCATTTGGTCAGGTACTGCAGAGGAAGTGACATTTTCTTGGTGTCTGTTTACAAGCAGAGTCACTGCTGTCCTTGCCAGGAGTGTGGCATGTGAGAGGCTTGGGCATGTTTAATGTCATTTAATTGGGCTGAAAGGACAGGAAGGACAGGGAGGGCTGTGAAGTTTGCCAAGGTGGAAAAACTGAATAATTTCAGCCTAAATATATATCCCTAGTGTGTGATGTAATAAAAAAGCTCTAAATATTACTATTATTTAATAGTAAAGTTCTTTGAAGTCCCGCGGGGGATATAATGTAAAATAAAAGAACTTGCCTATATTTGGAATCGAATGCAATGTGATATTGAAAATGGTGCTCTGCCAAAGTCAGGCAGTTTGGGGAAAAGAAGTAGCTTGAGAAAGGAACCCTTTAGTGAGCAAAGCAATAACCCAGGTTCCTCAGCCTGCTTCCATGCCAGCAGCCCGGGCTGAGCAAGATTGCTCTCCAGGATCTCCTCCTGAAGTGGAGGCACTGGAGTGCCGCTGTTTCCAAGGAAATCTGCAGGGCAGTAGAGGAAAGGAAGTGCCTGGTGGCCTGTGGGAAGAATCCCACGGTTCGTGTTGGTGGGATGGCCACGGATTTGGAGGACGATTGCTAGGGAGGATTCCTGCAGAAGCAGCGTGGAGCGGTCACCGACAGGAGCAGAAAGGCACAGCACTGGTGTGCAGGGATAAATGCACTGTGGGGCAGGGCTGGGTTCCAGCAGTGCTGTGCACAGAGCCGGGCTTCCTCTGGTGCTTCTCAACAGGTCCTTGCGTGGAGTTCACGCCCGAGGCAGGAGCAGGAGAAAGCCCAGGTCAGGGCTGCTTTGTTGCTTCACCGAGGTCCACGGAATTTTCGTGCTTGATATGCTGTTCTAACAAACCCCTTTAGAGAGCTGTGTGGAGTCTGGTGGGTCAGAGAGGATAAAGGACAGCACAAAATGGTCTTGCAGGACGTGTCCTGTGTCACTGGTGTTGGTGGGGGCTGGGTGCCGTGTCCCCGTTGGCTGGGATGTTCCAGTTTGGAGGTGCTGGTCCAGGCCTGGCTTAACCCAGGTTAAAATCCCTGCTGAGATTTTCTGATCTCTTTGCTCTTGAGAGCAGTGACAGGACTCTGGGAAATGGCTGAGGCTGAGTCAGGGGAGATTTAGGCTGGATATCAGGGAAAAGATTCTTCCCCCAGAGGGTGCTGGGCACTGCCCAGGCTCCCCAGGGAATGGGCACGGCCCCGAGGCTGCCAGAGCTCCAGGAGCGTTTGGACAGCGCTGCCCGGGACAAGGTGGGATTGTTGGGGTGTCTGTGCCGGGCCAGGAGCTGGACTGGATGATCCTAGTGGGTCCCTTCCAGCTCAGGATTCTCTGATTCCATGATGTCACATTGGAGACAGGAATCCTGGGCGTATTTATTGTGCGTCGGGAACATTGAAGGCAAAGAAAATCTGTCTGCTCTTTGTGTCAGGGAAAGCTAAAAAAATTATAAAAAAGGCAAGCCACTCTCCCCAAGAGCTGGAGCAGAAGTGCTGAGAACTTAGTGCAGATGTTCCCAGGTCTCTGTAAGCCCTGCTGGTGCTCTGTGCTGTACAGAGATGTGCTTTCACTCAGATATTTGGGACTAACTTTAAGTTAGGACTTTGCCATCCCAATATGCACTGGGAAAGTCTCATAACTGGGTGAGTTCTTGAGAAAAGTTCGTCCAGGCTCCAGGGGAAGCCTGCATTTTATTAAAAGCTTTTTTTCAAGCTGCTCAGGTCATATGCTGAAACTGATACGGCACGAGGGCTTCCTGTGACCTCCTGCTCCTTCCCTCCCGGGGCTGTCCCTGGTGCGTCCCCCTGTCCCGTTCCCAGATGCTCTGGCTGTCTGCAGCCCAGCCCTGGACATCTGCTGCAGGCAGCTCCAGGAAGGAGCTGGAATGCTGGAGCTGTGAGCCGGAGCTCGCAGCAGGCCATGGGAAATGGAGAGATCAGAGATAAGCGAGGGAAAAGCGCTCGGCAGCTCTGTGACCTCCTCGCACATTCCCTCCAGAGACTGGGAATAGAGCAGGGGATGCTCTTCCTACCCTGGGAACTTGGGATTGGCTCTGGAAGGATGTGCACTTCCACAGTCCCAGTGTGAACGCTGCTCTGCCAAGGCAGCTGCTCTGGTGGTCCAAATCCCCCTGAAGGTGCTAAGCTGAGCTTTAAAGGATGGAGGGTGTAAATGTAATGAGCTGCTTGAGAGTGTCCACAGTGGCTGGTCCATACAGAACACCATGGCTGCTCCTGGCGAGCCAGAACGTGTGCTGGAGAAGGAGGGATTGGGATCTGGGTGGCCTTCATTTCAAAATTCTTGAGGGCCTTTAGCTCTTACCACATTGACATCGACTCTTGTGGAACGTTTAACTTGTAGAGGGGGTTTGTTCTCTCTCTGAGTTCAGTTTCAATCATTCTGTCCTCAAAGAGAAGTGTGGTGGTGAACACACAGAGGTCTCTAGGAGAAGACAGAAGCTTGGTCAGGTGATAAAAAACTAAAATCAGCGTTAGAACTAAGATTAGATCTGTTTTTTCTCAAGTGAGGTCCTCTTTGCAAAACCTCTGTCAACCTTTCTCCTCATGGAGAGGGATCATCCTCGTTGTACAGGGAATATCTCACCTGTGACACCTTGATAGAGTTAATGTACAGCTGAGCCCTGTGCAGTCTGCACTGTATTTACAACAGCTCTTGCCTCTCCCAGTTTTTCCTGTAAGGGGTCAGTTATCGTGGGTGAACATCTCTTCTCCAAAATGAACTTGGCTTCAAATGAAAGGAAGTGTCTTTATAATTGTTTTGTTTACTCTGAAGTCCTTGATGTGCTGTATAAGTAACAAGCATTCTGTGCGTTTTCATTTTAATTTTTTTTGTATATGTTAATTATTCATTCCATATGTTTTGATTTTTCTTTATAAAACACATTATCTCTCTGTGAACTTAATGAAACTCTGCAGCACGATGGAGACATCTCTTTTTCTCCAGAACGTGCTGAGTGGAGAGAGCACCACGTTGAGCTCTGCTTTCAGTGTGTTTCACCTACAGTGACAAGAGGTCATTTAATTCCCAGCTGATTGTCAGGAAGATGGATTTATATCATTAAATGCTTTCAGGAGGCCAAGGAACAGCTCGTGGTGGACCTTGGCTCCTGCCTGCTGGCATCTCTGAGGCTGAAACCCTTCATGCTCACCAGAGGATGTTTCTGAACCGAGGGCCCCTGACTTTTACATTCACTTTTCTTGGCAGCCTGACAGAGCCCAAGTCTGGCAACCTTTGTGAGATGCAACAGCCTCACTTATTTTGAGAGCTATTGCTCTGTCACTGTGTTTTTAATTTACTGTAATTCAAGAACTGACACAATGCTGGAATAAATAAATGGGCTGTGAACATTCTCAGAGACCCTGGGCGTCCAGCTCAGGGCAAGATTTAGCTTTTAATTAACACTGTCCATGAGATTTATTGTTAAAATTGCATCCTTTTAAGTAAGTTAATCTGAAGTTGATTAAGAGATGAATAATTGAAACCTGGTGTGGGATAACAGAATGCATTCTAGTGGATGCAGCAGTGGAGCACCACTGGAGCTCCAGACCCCTTTTCTCCCAAGTTTTGGCTTGTTCCCATAAGCTGGATGTTGTCATTATCTATTCTGTGCAGGATTTGTTGCTCTGTGTTGGAAAAAAAATAAGCATTCTTCAATATATTAAGAACAGTAGCATTTTACCTGTGTATAAACCGCATTCTTAGTTCAGCAAAGAGCTTTAGGAAGGCCTTGGGACACCCTGGTAAAAACCCTGAAAGGGTTTTTGCTCCTTTCAGTCCCCTCTGCTACATAAATTCTCCAAAAAGAGGCCCAGGCAAGGGAAGAAGCTGTAAAGGCATCGTCTCCCTATAGAGGAGTCTTAGTGATTAGCAAAATTGTATTTCATCAAGGATTCAAAGAAAATTCTGTCCTGATTTTCTTGTGTTATACAGGGAGAGATGATATCAGATTTGCCCTTTTCCTTTGAGAGCCTGTTTGTAGGATGTGATTTATGTTCTTGCATTCTCTGTTTGGGATTGATCTTTTTTTAAATCCTAACGAGTATTTCTGACTCTGTGTAGTAAACCCTGAGCAGCAGTAAAACGCTCACAAACTTGAGAGTATTTTATGTGCAGAACTTAGACAATTTTCTCTTAAAATCTGTGGTCTCCTACTTTTCCCAGCAGCAAATACAGTCCTGATATGAGGAGCTGTGTGAGCAACCCCTCTCATTTCAGGCTGAAAACCTCCAGGGAACGTCAATACCAATATTTTGTTGGTTGAGCTGTTCAGGGTGAGACAGATTAGGCTGGGCATTAGGTGAACTGGCTCATTCCTTCCTTCCTGAACTGGTTTCACTGGGGAGCCACATTTGGCACTGATCACACTCGTGGCTCTGCTTTCAACATTTCTGGAGGTCCTCATGGTTCTGGGGAAGTTCTTTGATCTGTCTTGAAAATTTCAGAGTTGAGAGTTGGTACTGGGGGAAGGAGAAAAAGTGGTCTCAGTGTTGACAGAAGGTAAAGTGAATTTTCAGGGAATTTGTTCAGTAAAGAAGGAGAGACCACCTGAAAAGCGACAGCTTTTCCTTGCGTGAGGCCTTTGCTTGGGTAACAATATCTCGTGGTGGAAGTGACTCCTGTAAACAGGACACCTTTACAAGGATTTTTGGGAATCTGAACATTAAAGTTGCTCTGTGGGGTGTGTTCAGTCCTCTCATCCAAGAGAGAGGACTCAGTTCTGTTCAGCTCTCTCATCCAAGAGAGAGGACTCAGTTCTGTTCAGCTCTCTCATCCAAGAGAGAGGACTCAGTTCTGTTCAGCTCTCTCATCCAAGGCCATTCTGAAGACTCTGGGCTTGGAGCTCCTAAATACTGGGTGAATTTTTTGGTCTCTGTTATATTTATTGTGGAGTACCTCTGCTACATCCAACTTTAAAAATCCACGAGTAGCTCTAAGAGCAATCCCCTTTTTCAGAAAGTTTTGACAGAATGCAGCACCAGAGTCTTAAGTGGGGTTGTTCTCTGTCAGTAAATGAGTGAAGCTGTGGCCTCAGGCATCGCGGCAGGGTCACAGCAGGGACAGCAACGCTGGCACTGCCTTTGCTTTGGGAAAATCAGAGTTCAGGCTTCTGCACAGGTTTACATCGGGTGTTGTTTATTTTGTTGTCAGCTCTGCAGAAATCCCCTACCCAAACCCTGTAATTGTCGGATGTTCTGTTATCCTATTCCTGCTGCCAGTTATTATCTCCTGAGATTATCGAGGGTAACTTCACCTGGACTAATTGTAATAACTGAAAAGGCCCGAGGGGAACAATTCTGTCTCAGCAGTGCAAGGAGGGATTAAGTGTGTATATATTCCATGTAATCTGCTGAGAGGTGTCTATGTACAGATCTGTCAGAAGAACTGTAAAATCATTTGAAATGTTGCAAGGGATGGATGTGTGCTGATAGGAGGCTCAGCTTTCTTTAGCTTTTGTTGCATTATCTCACTGAAGTGAATTTTATAGGCTTTTTTCTGCCCTTCCCTGTATAAGCTGGTGTCAGGCTCCTTGAGAAGGCACTTATGTTCTTGAAGTATTATTGTGCTAATTTAGCTTTCATTTCATCAGGTATCAAAGCTTGATATTATCCTGCTGTTTGTTGCTCTGCTCTTACTGGGAATTACTGACACCAGAGATGTTGGGGATTACACTGAAGATGACTGAGGTGCAGCAGGGAAATACTTTTTGATCTCTACTTGCTTTGCTGTCATAAAGATCCTACAAGGGCCTAAAGATCCTGGTTTTGGCTCCGTCATCAGCAGTGCTGATTAAGACAGTCAATCTGAGCAGCAGAGCCTGACAGATTTTCGGCCAGAATCCTTTAGAGGATGCCTGTAATGAATCTTTTAGTAACTTTAGTGGGCAGTTGCTTTGAGCCAGCTGAAATATTTCCTGTGTGAAGGCAGACAGGCTTTCCATGTGCAAGTCACGACGTACCCACCCCTGGTGTGGGATATTACTGCCTTAAAAGAACTCCAGAGCATGAACTCAGTCCTGCTAATGGTGGGACATGTTACTAGTACACAAAGTACTCTGAAAATTTACTTTGATAGATTTTCCTTATTTTTAGAATCAAATCCACTTTTTTTTTTCCCCTAGAAAATGCTTTTGCTGCTTTGTTTCCAGTCACACTTCATCCAGCAGTGAACCAGTGCAGAGCGTCCTGGAATATTTCATCCTGAAAAACAGGGAAGTGCAGTTCCTCTCATGGACTGTGTTGGACTCAAAGTACACGTGGTGCTTAAAGAAATGGGAGAGAGAGTTTGTTTTGCTCCATTACACTGCTACAACTCCCGAGTGTTTCCCAACGTCTCTGGTGTCCAAACGGACCCTGGTACCACCGGGATGGGTCTTGTCCTGTGGGATTTTGTCCTGGGGTTTCCCAGAGCTGGGAAATACCCGCTGCGGAACGTGTGAAACTTGAGTACTTGGGATTTTGTCTTTAAGCAGGATCTAGTGTTCCCTTTGCTTCCTGCACCAAATGCCATGGGAGAAGGGATGGTTTTGATCTGCGTGTGATGTGGGGCTGGCTCGGCTTCCAGGGATGAAAGACGAGTGTCACTTCCAGCGCTGGCTGTGGGAGCACACGGGGTCTGTTCTTCCACGGCTGGCCCAGGGAAGGACAAAGCCAGGGCTTTGCATGCAGGAAAAAAGCTGCTTGGGGGGGATCGGATCTCCCCAAACAAAATATTATCCAAAAATGTTCATGGGGTTCAAATGAACAGCCAAATGCAAATGGTTGCGCTTTTTGTTCTGTATATGTTCTCATGCTCTCTACCACCCTTAACCATAAAATCCCAATTTTTCCTTCAAAAATGTGTACTAGGAAAACAAAAGGCATCTCATTTGCCTAAATACAGAATTCAGTTAAATCCTGATGAAAAGACACCATTATTTGAGGAATATCTCTCAGACTGAACGTAGGGCTTGAAATAATTTCCAAATTTTAACTCCATTTGTGTGTCAGGAAAACATTTGCAGTACTTGGTGAAAGCTGTTGCAACTTGAGACAATATTTGTTCTTGAAACCTATATGTAATAATTGCGTGTGCAGTTCCAGGAGAGCAGTACTTCTCTGAGCGAGAACTTTTCACATTTTGGAGGAATATAAAGATAAAAAAGGAAATGTTTAACGCTGTGTGTTTAAATTTTGACTGGGAAGCAGCTCCTGTTTCAGTCTCTTGCATGGCTTTTTTGGCTTTTATTACTTTTCTCATCGCTGCAGAGAGTTCTGAAATGAGTGATTTTTGTGTATGTAGAGAAAGGATTTTATAATCTTCAGGGCTTTTCCGTTTTGCCTGAATCTATCAAACATTTGTTCAAATGAAGTGAAAGGGGAGGCAGCTTCAAGCATCTCTTTCCTGTTGTGCAGAGCTTGATCCTTTCTTGAGTTCTGCAGAATTTCCCAGTTTGAGCCAAACTGGGAAACATTTTAAATACTTTGTTCTCATTCATCTTTGAGATTTGGGACTGCGGCGGTTTATTTTGGACATCAGCCCAGGTGAAAATGTGCTGGAAAAGGGGTGCACCTGGCAGGGGAGGGTCTGGCAGCCCTTTTCTGGTCTGCACCAACACCTTCTGCCCTGGGCCAGTTTTAATCCAAGATATTTCTGGGGTTTCCATCTCATTTCTGGGTATTGGGATGTCTGAGGGTCATCTCTGGAGAGCACAAGCACTAAATATTTGGAAATTCACTGTTAGTGCCTGCTTGCAAGGGTGACTTTTTTGTTATTTTTTGATTTTTTTTTTTTGTTTTAATGACAAACTTGCCCTCTGGGGAACGGAGCTGTTTGAGCTTTAGAGGTGAAGCGGCATGCACTGAACTTTGGGATCTGCTGTGTCTTTGGTAAAAGTGTAATTCAGAAATGCTGGGAGGTTTGAAGGCACCGTCCCACCGTCCAGCTGCTTTTTCACTCACATGCCTTCGGAGGAACAGAGCACGCTTGGGACTGTGCCTTTGAGCTGCTCTGATGGATCGTTCCTATTGGCAATTCAAGGTCCTGGGGGGTTGTTTGGGTTTCAGTGGGTTCTTGTGTCAGCCAGCAACTGCTTCCATGTTTTCTATTAACATCCCTTTCATTTTGGGAATGTGCTTTGCTCAATTGCATCTTTAAAGCCACAGGAGGATATTTTGACCAAACCCGTTCTTCCTTACACTCGTGTAAATTCAGAATAAATGCATCCTGTACCCGATGCTGGTAACGAATTGTGAAAGAGTCCATGATAAGTGCTCCATCACATACTTTGCATGCATTTTATTTTTTAAAAATCCCGTTTAAATGCTTTTTTGGGTACGTATAGAGCAGTTAGAGGTTTACCTGAAGCCCCTGCTGTGGCGTTAGAGATGTGCTGTCGTTCAGTGCTTGCATGCACGTGATGAACAGCAGAGCAACACAAGCCACGAAGTCCTGCAGCAGTGCCAGCTCCAGTTGGTTTGTGTTTATAAGCAGATGCTGCTGCTTTAATCTGGAGAGAGATTGGTGCATTATCCGCAGAGGGAGTGATTTACCAAGAGATGCAATCAATTTGTTTCCAAGCACAGACATGTCTGGACTAATACAATACAGGCACACCAATAACAATGCAGTTTTCAATGCTTTCTTCTTATTTTCCATTTTTTTTACTGACTGGGGTTATTAAAAAAAAAAAAAAAAATCCATCTGTACCACTTTACTTTTTCAGGGGAGAAGGTACCGGGGAGCAGGATTACAGATGTTCATGTGCCCAGACCCTGCAGGGGTATTAGCAAATGAAAAATCTTCAATATTATTTGCCACGGCAGCTACAATGATTGACCTGTTTTTCTTGCAGAAACTTTGTTTATATTACAAGCTTTATATCTCAAATAAAATTAGCTTTATGTGAACAGCAAGTACACTGGTGATGATTTAGTTTAGAAAATAATGTCAACACCCCAAAGGATTTCTGGTCTTTGATTTCTCCAGTGTCCAGTGGAAGCCCTGGCTAGGGGCTGGATAATGTCTCGTTCTGACTTCTGTTGCAGCACACAGAGAAGTGTCTTGACAGCTTCCAAACCAATAATATCTTACTTATGTTTCAATATATGAATAACAGCCCAGGCTTTCTAGAGATTATCTTGCTGTAATGCAGTTCTGTAACATGCTGCAGCCAGATGAATGGAAACCCTTCAGCACTTGGAAGAACAAGGAATATATCCCTTTTATAAATGCGCGTTGTAGCAGGGATGTGCAGTGACATTGTTTCACTGAGCCACACTTGTGTTCTTTTAATTAAGAGGTGCAGTTGGCAGAGCACATGATACTCCTTCCTCCTCATGCTGTTTCTTTCCTCTTTCTAATCTCTGCTCTCCAGTGTGGTTTTTCTTCTTCACGGTCCTTGGGAGCCTTGTTTTTTCAAAGGGGTCCCCTGCGGACTATTCCGAGGTCTGTTTAAGCAGTTTCTTCAGCTTGATTTAAAAGAAGTTGTTCCCTTTGATTACTGAAATAATTCCACTGCTGTCTCTTGGTGTCTTTGTGGTGGCAGAGAGGGAGAAGAGGCCAAAGAGCTGCCGGTGCTTCTCCGTCCATCTGCTGTGGTGGTGCCTGATCCAGCTGGGATGTCCTTGGGGTCCCTGGGCTGTCACCCGAGGCTGGGGGCTGTGACAGTGAGTCTCTGCAAGGAGCTGCTCTGGGCAAACGGGTGCTGGAAAAGCTGGAAAAGGGCGTTGCTGCAGATGTCTCCTGTGCTTCCCAGCAGGCAAATCCTGTGGCAAGGTCTGGTGTTTTATCAGCCACAGCGAGAAGTGAGAACTCCTCCTGCTCATCTTCTTCCAGGCAGTGGCTGTGGGGAGGGAGACACCTCAAGCTGTTACCTCCTCCTTGGGGCTGGTTTGATTTCCCCTTTCCTGTCAGCTCCCTTTGCCCCACTACCCGTGTTTGCTTCTTTCTTCTGTTGCCAGTGAATGGTGCTAATTTATTCTTGTCTTGAGGAAAACCTTGAAAATAGCAACTCCCCTTTGCATTTAGTATCTGCTGGTTCCTAGATGGCTGTGGTGGCAGAATCTCAGTGCTCAAAGCGGGGACATCTGTGTTTGTTCAAGAAACAACAGGGGATGCAGCGGATGGGAAAGAGATGAAGTTTGCTGAGGCACCAGGAACTGGCAGGATAACTTAAATAAAGTGTTAAATAGCAATCAGTGCTCAAGGCCCCAGTCCAGCAGAGCACTTACCCATAGATTGGAACTGTAAACAGTGCAGTTGATTTAAACGGGCCCAGTTTTGTGTTTAACGTTAGATCCCGCCTGAGTGCCTTCCTGGAGCAGGGCCTAAGTGAGTGAGACTTGGAGTTGTTTTTTCATTTACAGGAGTGAGACTTGAAAGTGAGACCTGACTGCTGCTTAGCGGTGTCCTGGGGCATCCAAGAGCTCACCGAGGCTTTTTGGGGCTCCACCCCTGCTGCTGCTTTTCCTGCCACTTGCAAATGCGCTGCTTCTTCCTTGCTTGCGTTCCTGCTCCCGAGTCCGATGACTTCTGCAGAATGGGAATCTGAAAGATGCAGATCATTCACTGCATGCCACCGGAGTGCTGTCACTGGTCATGTTTTCCAAGGGCCTCAACCCAGCTTGTGTGGAGGAAGAGCAGGAAGGGAAGGAGCAATAAAAGCAGTGATGTGCAGGTGTCTTTCTGCTTCACCGGCGTTAAATACATGCACAAGTCTCAGTTTTATGGTAGCACACATAAACCTCTAGGCGAGGCTTGAAAATCTAAATGTAGGTAATCTCTATCTTTTTGTGAATCTTCAATCCATTTTAGAAGAGTTTCTTAAGGAAATGGGATTTTTTCCAAGCAATTCTTTCCATATGACTTTGATTAGTGGGAGGAACTTGCTTAGTGGGTTGATCCCACAAACTCTTTCCTTTTCAAGTTGTCTTTGCTCCAGAGGGCTGAGTGCTGGCTCCAGGGAAATCTGCCCTTCAGGGAATGACTCTGCTGCAGGTTTGCCATGGACTTGCAACAATCCAACTGAAGCTGGATAATAATGTTTACCCACCTGTGTAATACAAGTTCAGATCCTTGAATGAAAGGCCCTACTGTGCAAAAATACAAGGTAGCACCACTGGGGGGAGGGGACCGTTCTGTACCTGCAACTTTAGACTATTTACAGTGAATTTAGGGAAGGTTTCATTAATGAATAGGTGAGGTGTAGCTGGTTTGCACTCGTGCAGGGTGCAAAGAAATCATATTAAAGAACAACAAAGAAAGAATATTAGAGAGCAACACTACAGTTGTCACTATCTTGGTAGTGGGAAAAATGTGAAGGACAATGTTCTAATCCCTTAAGTGTGGAAATTCCACTGCCACTATTCCTGCTGAATATTCCTGTTATTGAATATGTATAGTGAATATTCTGCCTACCTCTTCATCTCCTGGATTGTGTTTCCCTGTGATTTCTGACTAAATGTCAACAGCAGGGAGATGTCGGGGAGCAGGCAGAGGAAAACCATTGCAGTAGTTGGGTGGTGAAGAAAAATGGAGATGAGAGTCAAATTTGCTAATCAATAATACTCCCAGAATTTAATATTTATTGCGTGTTTAATATTTATTGTGGGGCCTGGACAAGGTTTATGGCACAGTCCAGGCTGTACAAACCCCCGGGAAGGAACAGGCTCCTCTCTCTAGAACTTGCACAGTGTAGCTCTCGGTGGTGGTGATGGCAGTGGTGAAACTCCAGTGACTCAAATAGGAGTTTGCCTCTCCCTTCAATATACGTTCAAGAAGGATGGAGAGAAACTTTTTACAAGGACTTTTAGTGACAGGATAAGGGAGAATGGCCTCAAACTGAAAGACAGGAGGTTTGGGTTGGATATTAGGAGTAAGTTCTTGGCTGTGAGCGTGGTGAGGCCCTGGCCCAGGGTGCCCAGAGAAGCTGTGGCTGCCCCTGGATCCTTGGCAGTGCCCAACGCCAGGTTGGACAGGGCTTGGAACAGCCTGGGACAGTGGAAGGTGTCAGGGTTGGAACAGGATGCGCTTTACGGTTCCTTCCAACCCAAACCATTCCAGATTCTATCATTCTGTGTGATGAAGTGTGTGAGCAGGAAGGGAAGCCTGAAGCAGAGATTTGACCAAAAGTCACAAAACAGGTTAAAAATAAAAAGCTCAGGCTCTCCCAAGCCTGCAGCAGCACTTTATAAGCTGCCCAAAACACTTCTTGAGAAGTAATTGAAATAATATAGAAGATTATGAAATGAGCAGGGCCTCTGTTAATCTTGAGCCATGGGGGATGTGTGTGCAGCACTCACCGGAGGCCTCTAGAATTGTTCCTGCAGAAGCCTCAGGGCAGGAAATGCACCTGACAAAGCTCTAATTTGGAGACCTATGTGAAACACCTTCTCATAAGGCTTTGTTTCACATTCCCTTGGCTGAATCTTCTGACAAATTGTCTTCGAGCTTTACGTGCACAAACTGTATCGTTGTTTTGGAAAATGCAAGCCTGACCACTGTAAATGGGTTTATATTTCCAACAGGGCAGTTATTTAATTTCCTGTTGGAAGTCTGCAAATGTTGGCACTGTTCTCTCTCTGGCAGGGAGCCAGAGGAGAGCACGGTATCATTAACAGCCTGCAGCCCAGTGGAGATTTCTTTTGGTTTCATCCAAACTTTTAAGCCTGGGCTATAACAAAATATAAGTTTTGATTGAACTTTGTAAAGGCAGTCAGGGAAAAGGGGGTGACAGGGTGTTCTCTGGGATGAGAACAGCTTTTGTCCTTCCTTACCTACTCTGGGGCTGGACTAATCCTCATTTTGCTGCAGATTTAATCCTGCTGTGCAGTTTTCCACTAAAGCACCTCAGAATGAAGGCTGAGGTCTGACCCTGGAGCTGGCTCTTTGGGTACAAACACATTCCCTGTGCAGATATCCTCCTTGGGGTCCCTGGGCACAGCCCTGTGGAAGGGTCTCTGATAGTCCCAGGGACACAACTGAAAGCCCTGAAGCCACCCAGGTGCATTCCCAAAGGATCCCTCAGCATCCAGAGGCCTGAGCTGTCTGGAAAATGCCGTCTTTAGAGACAACAATTTGGAAAGCAAAGTCTGGTAAACAAAAAAGGTATTTTTGTTCAGAGTTTGTTTTAAATACCCTGACTTAAGTCAGCAGAAATGAATCAGACTGGTTTGCTGTGAAGACACATCATTTATTTTGGGTGCCTGGCACAGGCTCTCTGTGCTTGGTGATGCTTCAGACAAGGCCCTTTCCCCACGTGGACCTTGTGGTGCCCCATTCCTGCTTCCCAGCTTTGCTCCTGGAATTCTCCATTGCAGCGCGGTTTGCAGCGGGGACAAATCTTAAATCTCCAGCTCGAATTCAAGGGAGCCAACTTCATTTTCTTCTGCGAGTTTTCTACTTTGAAAGGAGCTATTTGTGGAAAACAAATGGTCAAATGATGTGGGAGGCTCTTCATCACTTGGGAGCCTTTAAATCAGGGCTGACTTGGGGAACAATGTGCTCACAGCCGCGGTGGGATGTGTGCAGAACCTCTGGATATAGGGAATTGTGGCATGTGTCATGCAGGGGATCAGATTTAGGATTATTGTGGTCTCTCCTAAATCTCCCATAAAGCAGTACTTGAGTGTAATCTGTTTGGATTTCCCCCGCTCTGGGCTGGAGCAGCTGGTTTTTCTCAGGGATCCGGGGATGGAAGAGGAGCTGCTCGTGGAGAAACGTGCACAATTTCTATATCAGAGTTAATATTTGCACTCACTTTGCCCGGCTTAAGGGGAGCTGGAATAGGAAGAGCTGGATGATGGAAAGCAGAAGAAGGATAAAAAGCAGGTTTTGACCACCTGTCATCCTTTGGTGTTGCTTCTTGAATGATATTCTTGGGGCTGATAATATGTAGCTTAGGCCATTGATATGTGTTGAATCAGAATGGGAAGTACCCAAATAAATTCTGTGTGTCAGAATATTAGGTTGGTTTTTTTCCCTGAGTCCTGAGAAATACGCAGCACAGCTAAAGGAAAAGGCACATAAACCCAAAGCATATAAAAC
The DNA here is from genome assembly GCA_013398955.1 of Callaeas wilsoni. Lineage (NCBI taxonomy): Eukaryota > Metazoa > Chordata > Aves > Passeriformes > Callaeidae > Callaeas > Callaeas wilsoni. The sequence continues at coordinate 83,860 of VWPU01001542.1, read as the reverse complement.
ACGTAAAAAACGATGTGCCTGGACTGATGCACTGCAAAGACGTACTTTCATATTTTTGTGATAACTTATTTAATAAGATCTGGAGGTTTTCTTTTCTTTTTAGTCATTTTTAAAACACATGAATGCACTTATCTGTATTTACATCATCTCCAGGCAACCCCGAGCGTGTTCTTTCCATAGGCTCATGGAGCTTACAGCAGTAATAAGTGTAGAGGGACAGGAGACCCTCTGGTCCTTTACAGTTTCTTCTGGGTGTTAAGTTTCATGCAGAAAATATGGTTCTTATTGCAGCTTGGCAGGCGTCAGAAAAAAGCAAATCTTCTCAATGTTCCATCGAAAAGAAATACTGTGCACTCCGTTTTTATTTCTCTGGTGATAGTATCCAGAAGTTACCAATTTTTTTCACAGTATTTTTGATCAAGGAGGCTCAGAACTGTTTACAAACAATTTTTAATTTTTCCACTGTGGCTTGCTGTGTGTTATGTATTTTGTCCTTTTTGACACACATACAAAATGCCGAAATTTCAAGATCAAAGGGTTTTTATTTATTTCTTTATTTTAAAGTAGTGTGGGACCTACCTATGTGTGCCATATGGAGCCATCTCACATACATTAATCTTTATTTCTGAGCCCAAACTTCTCAACCACTGCCTCCTATCCCTGCCCTTCCGAATCCTGCAAAAACCTCCTGCCATTCCCAGCTGCCTAGGTTGGTGGATTCCGGGAGGGGAGTGGGATGCTGACAGAAAGAAATCATTATCAATTTGGTTTTGGAGATGGTAATTATTTCAAAATTTGTCACCTTCATAAAATAAATGCATTTTCTAGCATTTCTTGAAATTGCCCAATGTGGGGTTGAAATGATTTTTTTTCTCAATTATAAAATGACAAAATGCTCATAAATTTGCTATTGTGATTTTGGGAAGTATTTTAATGAACAATTTGGAATGATGGAGTTCAAATTCCTTAGGAAATAGGGTTGATATAAAAAACCCTGTGATTTGTTAGACTAAAGTTCATAAGTAAGATCTTACGGGAAGTAAATCTGAAGAGACAAAATATGTAAGGGAATCCATAGTTACTTATGGAGAACATTGTTATACTTTGGATTTGGGAATGCTGGGTGTGAATAAAAGAGAAAGAGAGGCCCTGGATGGAAGAGGGAGGTGCCTAAAATCCATGAATGAAATGGCCAGAGGTCCGTACAAAAGTCCAGGATAAACACAGCAGCAAAGTCAGAAAAGCTGAGGCACAGGACGGGATTGAAGCTCCAAGTGATAACGGGGGAGCAGAAAAAGAGAAAGCCAGGAGAAAACGCTGACTTGTGACTCAGTGCACAGGAAATGTTCTGGAGAGTGAAACCAAAGGCTGAAATCCTTAATGCTCTTTTTTTTGCGCTGCTTTTGACCCTGCCCTGGAAAACCCAGCAGACAGCAGGAATGCGAAGACATCAGCACTGCAATCTCAGCCTAGAATAAGAAAAACACGTAGGGAATACTTGGATAAATTGGATGTTTTAGGATTTCTCCTGTCAGTTCTTCGACCTGTGAGGAAGTTGCTCAGCCCAGGTCAGTCTGAGGAGTGAAAGACCCTGTGTGCTGATGGGGGGAAGCCTGAAATATTGGGAAGGAAGCAAAAAACGAGCGAGGATTTCGACATCAATCTGCTTAACAGCAGATAAAGTATTTGCTAGCAGCTGGGAGATAACAAGGAGATAAATGGCAAGCTAAAATGGTTTTGTCAGGGCCAAATCCTGTCACACCAATCTCCTTTCCCCTCAGAGCAGCTTATCCAGCCCTGCGGGGGACACGGTGACGCGTCTGCAGCTGGTGTAAACTTGTGATGGCAGGGACGGACACGGGCGCTGAGTGAAACTCTTTGTAAAGGCACGACTGGGGTCATTTCCATGCAGGGAAAACAGAGAAACCTCTAAATTACCGGAAAGCCTTGGGCCTGGTGGTTTGGTTCTTCTGGGAGCAAACTGGGAATGGGAGTAGCAGTTGTGCTGGGGGACACCGGGTGGGAGGGATGGGGAGGCAAGTTCAACATGATCTCGCTCAACTGGAGAAATGGGAGAAATATGAGAGATGGAATAAGTGCAATGTGTTAAACTCCTGAAGGAGAAGTCACCTGTGTAAATGACAGAACAGGAGCCGGTTGGGTCGCGGCTCTTTGGAGAGGATTTGGGAGTTGTGGTGGAAGGGAAGGGAGCCGAGCCAACAGAGCTGCAGTGCGAGGAGAAGGCAAACGTTGTGTTTGGCTGTGCAGGCAGCAGCACAACCAGCGGGGCACGAGAAGTCTCTGTCCCTCTGCTCGGCATGGGAGAGACCTCAGCAGCAGGAAAACTGGCTTTGGGAAGTGGATCTGGGGAAAAGCATGGACCAGCTGGAGAACGTCCAGGGAGAACAGCAAGAATCGTAGAAAACATCGCTGATAAGGGTGGATGAGCTGTGGTTGTATCACCAAAAAGGAGGAAAAAAGAAAAAAAGGATATTTTGAGTTGTTACTACATCGGCTGTTACAGAGAGGAAAAGAACAGCTTATTCCCCATGGTAGTGATTGCTAAGACAAAAGATATTCGACTTAATTTAAAGCAGAATAGGCTTAATTTAGATATGAGAGAGAAAACTTGCCAGGGTGAGGAGAATAAAGCCCTTCGTAGTCTTGGAAGGCTGTGAGGGCTGTGTTTTAACAAGAAATTAGATTTACATCTGTTAGGACACAGTTTGGGAGGGGCACGGCCAGAGGACTCTGCCCCATCTCTTTTACCCTGGATATCTTGGTGACTCTAAAGGGATCCTGGAGAAACTACAGCTTCCATTTAGTCTTTGTGAATATTTCCCTCACCTGCTTATTCAGATCTTTACAAATATACTCCTTAATTAAAGCAGTAACAGTATCACACCTAAAGTGTTTCTCCTGTAAGACCTGATGGAGTATAAAATGCTCTTTGATACGAACACTCAGAGAAAACAAATGTGATTCAGACCTAAACTGCAGTACATGATCCTGAAACCTCCTTCTGTCCTTGCTGCTGGGAATTCCCATAAAAAAGGGTGTTTCTGCAGTGCACATCCCTGGTGCTGTGGGTGGTATTCATTCACCTGTGGTGTTTCTCTCAAAACCTGTTTGTTTTTGCTCCTAGCAAAGTACATTTCTAGTTCTGTCCAAGGAGATGACAAATATATCTACTTTATTAATCACATGAGTCACTCGAGAACAGCAGAACATCAAACATTCTGCAAGGATTGAGTATGTCAGAACCTCTCTAATGTTTTTGCTGTATCTGTGTAAGAGTCTTTGATTCACTTCTGCCTTCCCAAGTAGTTCAGGTCTGCCAAGAAGCCTCATCACTCGACACCAGCCCACAAAACTGAATAGACTTGGGTTCACTGTCGTTTTGAGTTAATGCATCAGTGATGAGTCGAGTCCAGGCAGAAAAAAATCTGTCTTCCCGGGTTGTGTGAGCCATTAAGAGGGGTAGCTCTGCTGGGACTAGTTTACATATAAGTTAAATACCAGATAGGAGGGGTTGTCTGTACTGAAAAATAAGTAGTCTGTTGTTCTACAGAAAACAGAGGCCCGTTTCTCTCTGGACATGTGTCTAACTCACAATTCAGGCCCCAAAGGATGTGTCTGTTGAAAAGAGAAGGCAGAGATTGCCAAGAAAAAAAAGCATGCCCTGCTCATATAACGAGTATTACTTTCCCCTTTCTCCTCCCTCCTTCCCCCCAAAATACACGCAGACACATACTGCCCACCCCTTTTTTAATACTCAATTTTTTATTCAAATGGGCTGACCTGTAATCTCAGGAGTCCGAGGCTGTGTTTGGCTTTTCCTCCTTCCATTGCAAACCCCAGCAGGGTTTTTTTTTGCCCCAGTAATCTCCATCTGACATCACCCTGTTTATGAAATCTGCTGCTGTTCTGGAAAGATCAAACTCAGCCTTTTAATATTTATTAGTCAGACTTTAGGTAAGGAGGTTTGTGTCCTGTGGAACGGTGTCAGTCAGTTGTGCCAGAATCCTGCTGTTTTCCAGGATGCAGAATGCCTGAATTTTATAAATGGTGGGATCCTTGTAATGCTGCTCCAGGGGACTTGGGGTCACCTATTCCAACTTCTGCCTTGGAATCCAACCTCTGCCTGTTTTCCCTTCCCTATGGTTCTGTCACAAAGGAAGGAAAATGGACTGTTTTCCCTTCTCTATGGTTCTGTCGCAAAGGAAGGAAAATGGATTTAGGCAGCAATAAATAGATACTTGTTCGTAAAAACATCCCCCAAACCTGAGTTCTGCTGTTTGGCTGAAGGGAACGTGAAGATGAAGGGACCCAGGAGCAGCAAGGTCAGGGGCTGTCACTGCAGCTGCCCTGGGAGCACACCTAGAATATCCTACACAGCTGGGCAAAGGTAATGCCGGAAAAGTTTTCAACAAATTGGGCTGAAACCCTGGAGGAAAAAGTTCAAAATCGCTTCTGTGTTTTTATTTTGGGAAAATGAAAACCTGTTGCAGTGAAGAAGATGATGTTTTGAGCACATCTTTGTGCTACCAGCAGGGACAGGGGTGTTATTTAGAGGAGGGCACAACTGTAAATAGGAGGGAGCCAATGCAGACAAGGAAACCTCAACTAAATTCCAGAGTTTCCTACGAGAGTGAAATCTCTGGGAGTGAATAATCGTGCAAGGGAGGTTACTGAAGTTACAGTTCTGGAGATGTTTGGGTTGGACAGGGCAGAACCAGGGGGGATTATATTCCTGGCAGCAAGTCCTGCTTGGCACTGGGTTGGATGCACAGGTCGGTCCAGCCCTTGGGAAGTCAATGGGAGGCTTTGAGCTCGCCCTGGATCAGCCCTTTGCTGACTGCAGATGTCTCTGCTGTTTCTGGGATCCCTGTCAGGTTTAAATGTTGGTGCAGATTTCCAGGTTTCCTCAGCTGGAGGAGGGGATGAGTGACAGAACCGAATTTGCTGTCACTATGTAATAATCTGAGTCTGCTGCCTTAGTACTTTTTAATATGTGGATAAGAGACACTCCCTTTTTAAGATGGGAATGTGTCTTTCCCCCTTCTCCTGGATTTTCATAAACATATTTTTAACCTGCATCTCTTTCATTAATGCTGAAATAACAAGATTTTTCTGGGTTTTTTTGTTTCTCTTCTTAGTGCAAAGTCCCTGTAACGAGAGCCTTGGTGGTCTGGAAAGAACCCCAGATATAGATTTGGTCCATAATGTGTAATGTAAATAAAATTAGTAGCATGTGCTTGCCTGTTTGTTTGTTTGTTTTACTAAGGGGAAAAGGTCTGCAGTAACATAATGCACACCAAATCCGGGGCACGGGGAGCAACTGAGGGACATCCTTAGGTTTGTTACCTCAGACTGTGGAACCGCTCTCAGGCTTCACATTCCAGAGCAATAAAGAGCTGTATTTTTAGTCTCCCAGATTTAAATAACACAGTGTGATCCCCTGATACTGCTCAGTCTCTGTGGGAAAGAGCCGTGGCATATTGTGTTTTTGCTCCCTCACTTCCCTGCCATCTGCAGTTAATAGAATAAGAGTTGGTGGGATGCCTGTGCCTGGATGCAGCCACCACGCTGGAGGGAGGTTTCAGGCCCTTTGGCTTTCCCAGTGCCCATATCTCAGCAGATCAGTTGCTTAAACAATGGAGCAAGTTCCTCCTGGATCCATGAATTCCTTCTGCTGGCGCTGGCGCTTGGCTTCTTGGCATAAAAATCTGCTCCTTAGGTAGTTAAAGCTTTCCTCTTAAGAACCAGCTTTTGTTGGAGCTTATATAACTTTTTGGTATTACAGCTCTCTTTTCTTTTTTTTTCCATTAAGAAAAAATTACTTAAATCTATAAAATCATATTTGTGGTCCTAGAATTGTTTGGGAAAATAGCAGCTGATTTTTTTTTAATTTTTTTTTTTTCTTTTGGTTTTGTTGGGTTTTGTTAGATTCTTTGTCATCTTCTGAGCTTTGGCACCGTTGACACTTTCCTACTTCTTTCTGTGGTAAGTGGTAAGACACTTTTGCAGTCCTTGCACAGCACGGGGCAGCTGCACTGAAAAGGAGACAGCCTGGACCCTTCTTCTTTCTGCCGTGCCCAAAATCCACAGGGCACATTTTTGGCTACCCTTTTGGATCCTCTCCTGAACGTGAATTCTTTCCCACAGCCAGTTAAGCGTTTCTAAATGTGCTTTTTTCCATTAGAAAGGCACATTTGGACATTAAACATGTGCTTGGAGTGTCATCTTCACTGAGGATAAAGGAGGGGGAGAAAGGATTTTACCTGGGCACAGCAGACTCATTTCACATTTTCCTGAGGTTCTGTGTGCATTGGGAAGCCAAAAGCTCTGCATCTCTGAGCATTGGGCTGCCATAATTTTACTCAAATGAGCCAAGAGAGGGGTTGTTCAGAGTTTCAGCCCAGAAAGGAGGTGTTGATCAGGGCCAGGTCTCTCTCTGTGCAGGTATTTGATTGCTGACACCACAAGGAGGGTGAAGATGGGTTAATATCCATCCATTTTATTAAATATTGCTGCTGAGCTGAACTTCAGAGCACTGTGGAGTGACTTCCATACTGATTTTTGGCTAAAACACCACTTCATCCTATTTTCTGGTCCTCACAGTTCTCATCACTGTAAGTACCCCAAAACCTTTTGATCCTTGCCATCACTTTCCTCGTTGTGTTCCTCCTTAGGCAGGCAAAAAGTGCCGTTCCCATTGCTCAGCTGGGAAATGGGTGCCTGGACAAGTGAGAACTTGGTGGAGGCTGGCTCCTGGTAACTCAGCAGTCCATGAGCTCTGCCAGCTCGTGGAGTGGTGGCTGCAGGTGAGGAGGATGAAGGAATGGTTTTGCCTCCTGGTGAAACTGCCTCCTCCTGCTCTCCCCTTACTCCAAACTCTGCAGGGCACAAGAAGCTCAGAGCTGCTCCCTTCCAGGGCAGCTTCAAACTCTTGTTAGGAAACCCTCATTCACTTGCTTAGTTATTGCCTTTTTTTTCCTTAAAGAATTAAATTTTAGTTGGAAACCTTGAATTTACAATAAATTTTTTGCAGTACTTTCAGCAGGTACCTGCCCCGATACTGTTGCTACAGTGCCAAGTATGTGATTCAGCTTTTAAATCTGACACGGCAAAAAATGTTGAGTAACGTTAGACCTGAGTGGGTGTTTATGAAATAATTTTCCACGGGGTGTGCTTGAAGCAGTTTTTCCATGTATTTTGGGTTAACTGTCCCTGTTTTGAGTACTTTGTGTTTTACATGCCTTGGTCTGCCATGAGTTTTTTCCAAGTGGTTTTCAGCTGCTCCCACTCTGCCAGCAGTGTGGAAATCCAGGTTGCGTTTCTCTCTGACACAACTTCCCACACTTTGTCCCTGTAAGTGCACGTGCTGATAATGGCCAAATCTCAGGGCCTGAGAAGCTGCAGATTAGCCCAGATTTTAGCATAATTGGCCTGTCTGTAGTCCGGAGTTTGGAATTTCCTTTTGGAAAGCCTATTGCTTCCTGGCAGTGCTGCTTGGGGACTTTCTGAGCAGCATGAACAGGGTTAATTCCGAGCCCGCTGCAAGAGTCTCCAGGCTGGTGGTGAGGGAATTGACCTGCCCCGGCTGGAACAGCAGGGAATTAATAGAAGTTTTCTGCTCTATTCAGAGCAGGGTAGTGAAGCAGCTGAACTTCCCACCAAACTCTGTTTTCTATTGTACTTTTGATGCCAGATTTCTGTAGCGCTCGGCTCCAAAAGACAAATATCCTTCCAATTCCAACTATCCTGCATTTAGGCTTAAAAAATTAAAATAATCTGTAACAATACGAGTTTTATTTAAGCAAGGCTGGGGGAAAGGAGCTTTGCTGCTTGCAACTAAGAACATTCAATATGTTTCAGGATAGAGTGTGTAAATAAATAGGGCACGCTTACATTTGTGTGCTGAGATAATGCTGCTGAGTTAATCTTATCTCAAGTTTTCTTTAGAAGGGAAGCATCCAAGTTTTGATTGGGGTGAATGTCATTTTTATCTCTCTTCAAAGCACCTCTGGTATTGTGGTGCTCTATGCAAACAGCAAAGGCAGAGGACCTGATTTCTCCTGTCAGCTTCTTGCTGCTGCTGTTCACTTAGTTCAAGTATTTTACGTGAACCTCCCAATAAAAGACAAAATATTTGACTTTCATATTAATGAAGCCCCAGGATCATTTTCCTTTGTGGTGTTTCCCTTATTTTTTTTTTCAGTAAACTCTTTGCTTTTGAACTTTTTTTTTTTTTTAAAAAAACCACAAGTACCCAAAGAGATCTGCTGTAAATTTTACACACACGCAGAGATGAGGATGCACTGTCTGAATATCAGTAATAGACTCGCCTAACTTTATATATTGCAAGGATTTTGCACATCCGTGCCTGGATAAGGAGCAGTGTGTGGAGCATGGAGGCTCAGGAGCAGGACAAGGAGACAGTCGCTGCAAAAACCTGGATTGCATCTGGATCTGGGAGTAACTCTTGACCCAGCTCAGACAAGTGATTGACACAATGAACGGGGGGGATCTGAGCTCAAATGCTTGGCAGGAACAAAACTGCCTTGTCCTGACTTTCTGTGATCCCTCAGTTGGAGTCTTTTGGAAAACCATAAGGATGGGGACTCTGTGTTGAAAGACTGTCTGGTAAGATATTGTTGAAAAGAGGCAGGGGGAAAACAGTTTCTGAAGAATTTAGAGCCCTGTTGATCTACTCACCCCATTGAAAAAAGCAGCTGAGGCAGAAAGTCCCCAAAGGGTTAAGTGGAGGCAGGTGTTCAGTGGACATGATAAACTCTATCCCTTTCAGCTCTGCAGAAATATCCCATTTCTGCTGGGGAACAGAGAGAGCAATGACTCTGTGCACCTCTTTGTACCTAAATACTTTCTGAGGGCTGATTAAGTTTCCCTATTACCTGTTGTAAATAGTCTCATTTAAAAAGAAAAAAAAAAGAAAGAAAAGAAAAAGCTTTCTTCTGAGGGCCAAGTGCTTACTGATTAGGTGGTGGGGGATATTGTTTTTAGTGTAAGGAGAAGTTAATTTGTTGGATAGCAGTGACCTTACACCCAGGACAAGCCTGTGTCCCTTCCACACGGGACTGTCACAACACTGGCTTGCGGTGTGTTTGAATGCACTTCACCAGGAGGGCTTATTTTAGCCTGCAGAAAGTTTATCTTGAAGTGAGCATGATAAAAGAATATCCTTTTATTCCTTCCCCTCTAGACAAGCTCTGAGTCCTGAGCCTTTCTCCTGGAGCACAACCTGCAGGATCTGTGCTGCCTCACCCATCTGGGCTGCATTCACTCTTTCTGTATTTATTTTCCATCCAACCTGGTTTTCTTTGTCTCCTTGTTCTCCTGCCTCTCTTCCAGGCACGGAAAACCGAAGGAGCTGGATTCAGGCTTCTCTCTTGCCCTCCTCTGCCCACGTGTGTCTGAGTTTTATGACAAGTTTGCCACATGGCATGTGTGGAAATCTTGGTGAGGTTAATGGGACGTCAGGAGGAATATTAAAAATCCTGATTTATATTCGGACATCTGGCAAATCTTATTTCCAGAACCTCTTTTGGTCTGTAGGTGAATCCTGAAAAGGCTTAAAACTTCCTAGGATCTGCCCTGTTCCCGTCTCACAGCAGGTATTGGGTGCTGTGTACCCAGATTTTGACCAGAGCTTGTTTGGAGTTTTATCTGACATGATGCATCATTTCTATTGTTTTCCTCTCCAGCATTTTTAGGGCTGGTTGCATGTAGTTTTTCTTTATTATAGCAGGCCTGGTAAAAAGAAATAGAACATTTTAAACTTTAAAAAAAAAAAAAAGGAAGGACTGGTTCATTTTTTTGACTGGTTCATTTTTTAAACTGTTTTTTGTGTAATTTATAGAAATTTGAAATATTACTGCGCATGTTAACACGAAGGAAAGATCCCAGGAATTTTTCATTTACCGGAATGAATTTGAATTTATCAAAAGCCCCTGACATCTCGAGGCAAGCACGATGCTCCCTTTGTGTTTCAGCCTCCTGCTGGCTCCCGGCCACGGGGCTGTGAGGGATCGTTTTCACCCGAGGCCTCTTGTACTTGGAGGAAATCAATCTTGTGTGATACAGAATTTCTGAGTGTCGGAGGCTTGTCCATCCTCAAAACTTCAAGCTCATTCTTTTTTTTTTTTTTTTTAGCGCTTTGGCTTGGAGGCAAAGGCTGAGCTCTCCTCTTATCCAAGAAAAATGAACAAGCCTTGTAAAGATGCTTTCTCCTCTCCCTGGCTGTGTGTTGAGCTGGAAGATTCTGACTTCTCCCCGGAGTAGGGAAGATGTGGGTGGCCCTGGGCAGAGATGAGGCGGTGGAACAATGGGACCATTGTTGGGGCTGCTCGGGGAGGGAGCAGAGTGTGGCTTTAACGTGGCGGTTCTGTTGCTGGTGGGCTTTTTGTCTCGTAATTAGAGCAGTTGGAGCTGCAGTCTCGCCCCTGGCCGCTGCTAATCGGTGATGGCCGGGGGATGGCGGTGAGGTCGCTCTCCCTTCAGTGCCAGGGGACGAAAGGGGGACAGAGAAGTGCGGCAACAGCAAACCTGTTTCCAGGGAATGGATTGGAGTGGCAGCTTTTGAACGCTCTCTGGGTGTTGATGGAAAAGGAACAACCAGCAGACAGCCTCCCTGAGTGTCGCACTGTGGGACTGATGCTCGCTGCAGCCCTGTCCCCTGCCCAGCTCGCCCGTTTCCCTCGGGGCCTGGAGCTCAGATGGCAGTGGCCTTGGCACAGTGGGGTTGGCTCGGGTCTCTGTGGTCACTCCTCTTCCTCCTTTCTTTAAAAAGAACATGTTTGTTTTGGGAAATGCTTTAATGCAGACCTGTGATTTCCAGTTGTGGTTGCTCTGTGCTGTTATTTGCTGTGTTCTCTGCTCAGGGGATGGATGGGCTCAGGGTGGGATTCTTGGGGTGTCCAGTGCAGGAGCAAGAGTTGGACCCTGACCCTGATGGGTCCCTTCCAACTCAGCCTGTCCTTGGATAAGACACCCCACTGAAGGCCTCCGTGGGGTAAGCCTTTGGGTTTTCTTGTGAGAAAATTTGCAGTTTGTTCTGTTTCCCCATAGCCGCTTTTTGGAAAAACTGCAATTCCTTCAAGTTAAAATGAGCAAATAAGAAGCTGGGGTTTTTTTGCTGGCTTACATGGCATTTTACCTTCTAAATCTGTTTGAAACATGTGGAATCTGGACTGTTATCCACACACTGCACAGCTGTGAGTCCATGAGAGGGGAGATCTGGGTGCCACTGAATGCACACAGTATCCAGGTATCCAGCAGCTCTGAGATTTCACACTTCCTCTCCCAAGTTCTGCTGGATGAATTGCTCAGTGCTGGGTTTTTGGAGTGATGGGGTGAGCTGCTTTTAGAGTAAATTAAATATTTTTAAATAATTGCAATTTGATCAAGAAAAACGTACACATAATTTGATTCAGGTAGGTAGCGAAAAGATGAGGATTCTCATCTCTTCTCCAGTGTTTGTCCCACTCATTTTTGTTGGATCTGCTGTTGGAGATCATATCTGCAGGATAACTGTGGCTTTTCTCTGCTTGGAGTGGGAAATCACATGGCTGCAGATTCATTTCTCTGCCTGGTCACTGAAATGATCCTCTGAATTGTGCAGCAGAGTTTGTGTCGTAGCACCTGCCCACCACAGCTTTTTCCTCTGCTGGTTTTTTTTCCAGAAGGAAGCAGTGGTTATTCTGCATAACCCAGCAAGAACATGAACATCAGCACTGATTGATTTTTTTTTGGGTTGTTTTTCTTTTTTCCCCTGTGCTTGTGTCAGGGAAGTTGGGCAAAATGTCATAGCCCTGGGATCTGTTCTTTTCTTCTGCCATTGCCTGACTGCAGTGCTGGTGTCAGAGCAATAAATCCAAGGGCTTGCCTGGTGACACTGCGGTTTTTAAAGCCTGTTGCAAATAGGGTTTGAAGCCCACACGACCTCTGAATGGTGGCTGAGCCTTGGCCTCTTATCTCCACAGCAGAAGCCGAGCAAGGACTTGGCCAAACAACAAAATCTGGGCAACAAAAGAAATTATTGTGAGCAGCAGCTGCAGCAACTGGAGGCTCCTGGCTGCAGAGGCAGTGCCCAGACTCCAGGCACAACTTCCCAACATGCAGCCCAGATTTAGCATTTCGGTGTCAGGCACAGATCATCATCAGTCTCACTCCAGCAGCCTAGGGACTCGCCTTGCCTTTATTTGCTGCCTGAAAGCTGCGAGCGACTCCAGAAACTGCTGAGAATAAATCTGATTTCATCCAAGTGAGCGCCTGTTTGCCTGGGCAGCTCTGCCCGGGCTTTAACGCTCGCAGGGAGCCAGGAGGGGCTGCGCTGTGCTCCCTGCCCAGCCTGGGCACTGCCATCAGCCACATTCCAAGCATTCTTTTCCAGTGATAAGATCTGGGAAGCTACCGGGACAGTCGTTGTTTGCTGCTTGATTCATAACTCGATTCGTGCCCGAGGAGCTCATTGAGCTGGTCTGTCCTGTCAGCAGCACAGGGCTGTGGGAAGAATTCCTAAGCACATGGAATTCAAATGGATTTCCATAAAAACCAAGCCATGTGCTGTGGGCTTCCAAGCAGAGGTTCAGAGAGATGCAGCGAGGCAGGAGTCAGAGCGAGGAATGAATTATTTATTAAATTTACAATACCATTTATATATTCTAGTTCCATAAAGCAATTGAACAGTGTTCACACTTCTCCTAGGGTGATTGGTCACAGTCTCCGACACCCACTTAGAAATGTTTTTTCCTAATATAATGTCCACGAGGTCAGAAGATACCAGATATGAATGCTATTTACAAAAACCCTATCTATTGTTTACATAGCTTACACAGCAAAGGAAAAGTTCTCACAGAATGAATGCAAGAAGAGAAAATTTCCCTGCTCACAGCATTTCAGCATCCACAATGTGCCTCTTCAGGGATTCTCCCAGTACTGTTTCCAAAGGATTTGAACTGGGAAGTTCTAAGGGATAGAGATGCTGTAGTTCCCTGCCTGTCTAGATGAAGATGTAGATAAATGATATTAAATTAAATGACTTTAAATGTCACACACTGTGGTTTTTGCTGATGTCGTGTCAATAGAGAAAAATAATCGAACAGTTTTTAAAGACAGCATTTTAAAATGGGGCTTCCGATGAAAGGAACAACATAGTTTTGAACCTTTTACCCTAATATTGCTACAAATAGTACTGAAGTTGGTGGTAGGGTTACTACCTGTCCTTTTCCTATTTTTTTTTCAATTAAGTAAATTTAAGAATGATGAAATCCACAGAATGACTTGGACATGCCTCTCTTTCTTTCAATAAAACAATTTGATGCTTTCAGATAGAGAATTTTTCTTTACATTATTCAAATTGAGTTTTCAATGTATAATCATGTGATTTTGTTCTATCAATTTGTTGTTCCAGCTGCTTGTATTTAATTATTAACCATTACCTCTGGTTTGCTTGGAGGCTGTTTGTGTCAATAAGCATAACCAAATCCAGAGCTGATATTAATTACAGATAAGGTCTGTGTAACACACACAGCTTTGTGCGAGCCAGCAGTCACAAAATCTGAATTTGTAATGTTCAGCTGCATGGGGTTTTCCTCACTCAGGGCTTGTTTCTTTTCATTTACAGAGAAAGGGAGAGGGCTTAAATCAGTTAATGCCCAACTTTTATGTTCAGGTTGAGTGACTTGCTGTAGATATTTTAAAGAGAATGTTAAATATTGAGGGTTTTTTTGATGCCAGGAAAGTACCTCTTTATTGTAAAATAAGACATGATGGGAAGGAATGCTACTGGATTTTTTTAACATTTGCACAGTGGTGCAGAAATCATTGTTTAGGTTTCTTTTGAGGTCAGACAGCGGCGAGATCTTATTACTGATGGAAAAGAAGTATTTTCCTAAAAATAAAGATAAACTAGATGAATTCCTGCTTTTGTGTTGCCTTTTAAAAGAGCACTGCAATGGAAATGTCAAGGTCATGGTATCAGTTAATGTAATTTAGAGGTGTAGAGAGGATAAACTCAAACGTTGTGTTATTTGTGTGCTTGTGTTTGCCATGCAGGAGACATTTCAGCTCAGCTGGAGGTTTCTGTCCAGAAATTTCTTTTTCCTTAAGGTTCAGGAGAGGAAAAAGTTGGAGGTGGTGGAGGATTTTTAAAAAATATTTCTGGCTTGTGGTGGTGGTGTTTTTTTTTTTTTTTAATTGTCTTTCAAATATTTCTGTGTTTAAAACAAGAGTTAATAATCTTACATGACTCCCAGTGCACAGCTGGCAGTTCTGGGCCTTGTAGCACAAATTTCCTTCAGGAAGGATTGGCAGAACTCACCTTTTCACCACGAGCAGCAGAGTGGTTGGAATAACTCAAGCTGAGCTCCTGGATGGGCTCATCCTGAATTTCCCTGCCACTGAATCCCAGCAGGAGCCTTTTAGGAATGTGCAATCCTGAAGTCAGTCTGAGTGAAACACTTAGATGGTTTTTCCTGAGCTTGTGGGAGTCTCTTGAGCACAACAATTGAATAAATATTTGACCTACCCGGGGGGGTTTATTGTAGCTTAGACTGTCTTAACCGTGGGACTCAGGAGAGGCCAATCCAACAAACTGATGATATTTTTAATTTAATCTTTTGAATTTCTATCAACGTGCTGAATGAACCCAGCCAGAGCGGCTGCCTACCTCCTCCCCGGGCAGATTCCTTAATTGTGGTCAGTTCTGGATAGTTACAATTTATGACCTGCTGCTTGTGTTCATGAATGCTTTGGGAATGTGCTCTCTCCTTGCGCTGAGTTTGTCCAGATGTATCAATATTTTGGTTTGGATGATGTAAAATAAATGGTGGAGATTAACTGCCTGCGACATTGTCTTTTAACAATGAAGTAGAGCCATTTTTCACGTCGGGAGATGTCTTTAAAACAAATATTGAGCTTTGCAGAATGGTTACGGCAGCTCGTGCACCGGGGATTTCCAGTAGCCTTTGCTACGTCCCTTTGAGACTGTGAGAATTCCATGGGATCTACTCTGGTAAAGGGCTCGGGTCGTGTAGGGATGGCTGAAGCGTGGAAAGATGGGCAGGGAGATGTGCAGAGGAGATGAGCTGGGAGACAGTTTGGGGGATTTCGTGCTGCAATCAGAAAAGCCATAATGCCATTTTAATTCCTTGGCTGCGACCAAAGGAGCAGGTCACGTCTCCAAAGGCCGATGTCCCCTGGGTCTCCTCGCAGCCACAGGTCTCTGATGTCCCCTGGATCTCCTGCTGCTGCCACCAGGCCACGATGGGGTGTGAACAGCCAGGAGCTTCCATGACAAAGCCGGGAGGTGTCAGTGGGAGCGAAGAGCCCATTTCCCATTTCCCCTTAGCGTGTCCTTTCCACAGGTGTGAGCAGCACGGCACAGCGGGCCTTCAGAGCCTCCAGCTGGGATGGGAAAGAGGTGAAACCCCGTCTGGGTGACTCTGGGACGGTGGCAGACACCCGGATCCACATCAGGGAAGCCGATTCCCTGCTAAAGACCTGTTCTTCCCTGGGGATTGGGTGGAAGGGGGAACCCCCAGAGTGTCACTGCCCAGCCTGGCTCAGGTGACGGATGGCCAGGACACCCCACCTGGGGAACAGGATCCTCCCAGGCTCAGGCACCGAGCTCCTGGAGCCGGAACCAGGTTATTCATTTTAGGATCAGATGTAAGAGATCCTACAGAGATACAATGAACCTATTGTAGCAGAGTTGGGGTGAAAGGGGGAAATGGGTTCACTGGGGGACTGCAGGAGCCGCTGGCTTCCCAATGCATTAATTTCAAATGATCCCAACCAGGTAGGAAGGGTTTTCTGCACAAGGCATTAACTGGGTCGGGCCGGATTCCAAAGGAGATGTTTGACAGAGCCTGACTGGGGATCCTGGGAATGAGGTGATGTAAGTGTGAGTCAGCCTGACCCCAGCGGGGCCTTACAAATGTACCCTAAATTGGCTACTTTAGGCCTGGAAACACTTGGATTTTTCAAAGACAGAGCTGTTTCCACAGGATTAGGCCTTTGATATTTCTCAGTTGTTCTGTTTTTCTAAGCTGGAGAGCTTTGAGCGTGTAATACCTGCAGAGCTGTGTTCTTGCAGAGCCAAGCCGAGAGCAATAAGCCAGGAAATGCTGCAGAGGGAACACTTCAGTTCCTTGGGCAAGTATAAAATATTTCATGTCTTCCAGTAGGATGGAGGGAGTTCAAGATCAAACTCTCATTGTGACTCTTCTCTAATAATCAACATCAATAAATAAACTCCTAAATGGAGGGCAAAAAGGAGTTTTCTGTAAGAAATGTCCAGATCTTGCTCTGAACTCTGAGCTAGAGAAGGAATTTCCTTTTAAAGTTCAGTTTTATCTCTTTTATTACCCACACCCGTGGTGTTCTGCAGTCTCTCGGTGGCAATGCTGTGTCTAAATCAGGGATATTTTATTACTTATTTAAAACAACCTGTTGCTTGAGTTACTAAAGGTACGGCTGCAGTGAGAAGTCGTGTATTTCATTTGAAGCTGGTTACTTTAACTTTAAAAATATTTGTCTAAGCTTTCATTTGGCTTCTCGCTTATTCCATAGAAGTGACAGTAGTTTAATTGGAAACCCCAGTTTGTATTTATGGAAAGTTTTCACATGCTGTCTTTTCTGTAAGCTGAAGAATCCAAGAAGGAACACAATGTTTCCCACAAACTATACATCTCCACAATTCCACAGGCTCTCAGCAGCTGGATTAAAAAGGTTTTTAATACGAGTTATGTGTTTAATTAGAGAAGGGAGCCTTGGCAGATCTTCTGACTTACAGTTCATTTTAAAGTCTTCCAAAGGAGAAAAAAAAAAGAAATCAATCCAATTTGGTTTAATTGTCATATATAAATTAAGAACTCCTTTTTTTCCACTTCACAAAGCTATCTTCTGTGGCCCCTCCTGATGGATCGCACGGGGCAATTGCTTCCAAATGAGGAGCGCGGGGCTGGAATTCGGGGCCGGAATCCGGCGCGGTTCTCGCGGGCTCCCGCGGGCCCCGCGCTCCCCAACGCAGCCCTGCGGTTCCACCCAGAGCTCGTGCCTCTCCGCATCCTCCCACGAGGCACTGCCCAGCCCAGGGAGAGCTCCTGCCAAAATCTCCAGCCCTCTGCAGAGTGGGGAAGGAAGAACCCCGCGGGAGATTCCCGCCTGGAGCGCCCGTCCTGCGCCTTCAGCGCGAGGCGAGGCCGGGCTCCTACTGGGGCATCTTCCACCACCCTCTCTGCCCTTCCCCGGTAATTCTGGGCAAGAGAAATAATTCCCTTTGTGTGTGGGAGAGGATCCGTGTGAGAACATCAAACTGGGTGGGTTTAAACCACAATAATTTAAGGCAAGAGTACAAATTGCCTACCAGCTCCTTCTGTTAGGTTTAAACTCTTTGTGGATGCTGAAATGCTGTTAGCAGGGAAATTTTCTCTTCTTGCATTCATTCTGTGAGAACTTTTCCTTTGCTGTGTAAGCTATGTGAACAATAGATAGGGTTTTTGTAAATAGCATTCATATCTGGTATCTTCTGACCTTGTGTACATTATATTAGGAAAAAACATTTCTAAGTGGGTGTCTGAGACTTTGACCCATCACCCTGGGAGAAGTGTGAGCACTGTTCAATTGCTTTATGGAACTAGAATATATAAATGGTATTGTAAATTTAATAAATAATTCATTCCTCGCTCTGGACTCCTGCCTCGCTGCATCTCTGAACCCCCGCTTGGAAGCCCACAACTCTTGGTAACAAATCTGAGACAAATGGGGAGGAGAGGTGCTGCTTCGAGCTGGCTGAAATGTTGTGGTGTCTTCGTGGGGAAACACAGAGCATTTGAGCTCCAGGGTTACTACATGGCAAACTGGACTTAAAAATAGTTGTGTTTCTGCATCTATCTCCTAGCAGCCTTCATTCCCAGGATATAACGTCGGAAACAGCTACGGATGGATGATTCTTATTTTTTTTTAATTAAAAGAGGAAATTCCTAGGACTTGGGGAGGTTTGTAGCCATAATTATTAACTTTTAAGCTGCCTCGCTGTCTCCTCCTCGCCCTCAAGAAGCCGAAATGTTAAACTGGTGGAGTTGAGTGGATCTGCAGAGAAATCCTTCATGTCTGGCCTGGATGTCTGGCTGAATTTGGTGTGGATCCTGTGGGCTGGGGCAAGTGCTGGAAGCGATTAGAGGGCTGAACAAAAAGCTCCATTCAAGGCCTATCGCCTTCCTGCCGGGGTAATCCAAGTATCCAAAACTCAAAAATATGGGCTAGCAGGCTGTGGCTGCCACAGAGCAGAACTTCTGAAGGTGTCTAGAACATCCACTCACTCGAAAATGTTGCTTCGGTGGTGGAGGATTGATTTGAAAAATGCAACAAAGCAGCCCAATATAACATAACCTTATAAATCCAATTAAATAAAATTGAGCACTTCTAATAAAGTGGAGTTGCAAGCTGGGAGAAATTTTCTCTTGTCACTCAAAGTGAGGCCAGGAAAACATTTTTCTTTGCCTTGAAATGGCTGTATTTATTATATCTGACCTGTTCAACATTGCTGGTTTTACTTAAGAACTAGAAAGAAACAAATGCTTTTCATCGCTCCATGCCTTTTTTGTAACATGAAATTGTTTTCCCAAGAAAAACAAGGTAGAAATGGTTTCCAAAACACAGCCCAGAATAAACAGTCTTTTTTTTTAAAAAAAAAAAGGATAAAAATGAAGCTGGTTAATCCTAATTGTTTGAATCTATTCTAAATTATTTACTTTCTGACCAGCGGCTTGTTCTCATTTTTTAAGCTTTGAAACAGCTCTATTTGGTATTTAGCTTTCAGTAGTTCCTTCCTCAAAGGTGAAAATGCAGAGGGGATTCTTGAGTGCTCAAGAAACCCCAGAAAATATAAACTGATTCAACTTCCAGTGGGGTTATCCTGGATTTTGGTTGCTCCCTAATGGAAAAGGTCTGGACAGCAGGTGAGCCCCTGAAGTCCAGCCCGGGCTGGGTTTACTTTCAGGAGATATTTTGGCCATATTTTAGTTAAATACAGAATTTTTCGGGGTTATGCTGTAATGGATTTGCAGACCTGCTCCACTCACGCTGGGCCGAACATCTCCGGCCATTCCCTGGGTTTATTTATATTATTGATCTTTCATTTGGCTTTAATCACCTCACACTGGCCTCTGGACTGTGCAGTTGGGAGGGGTGGGAGGCAGATTTTGCTCCCCTGCCTAAACGTGGAAAAGATTTTTGGGTTTGTTTGTCCTTTTGAGCTCCCATGTGGTCACTGTGAGAGGTTGCTGGGCTTGAGAGATGATTCCCATTTTATTCGGTCTCTGCATAAAACTGTTGGCAAACTTTTATTTTGTCAAAGTCTTTATTTGCTACTTCTGTGACAGCAGCGTAAGTGGGAAGATTCAAATTCTGATTTGATCCCAGGAATTTCAAAGTAGAAAATTGTAAGGATTCATTTGCAAACTAGAGGCTAAAAATCTGAATGCTCTTATTGAAAATTATAATAAATGAGCAACGTAGTAATTGTGATAATTCAGTGTGTGACTGCTGGGCTCGTAGCTGGAGGGAATCGTTTTTCCCATGGGATGAGCAGCATGATTTCTAGGAATGTGACCCAGTCACTGGGTATTTTGTATGTGAACAGTGGTAATTAATTTAAATTGATTTTCTTCTTGTAATTCTTGTCTTTGGCAGTGTTTGCTTTGATAGGGCCACATTTGCTGTAGGTGTTAATTAGTGAATCTTTATGGCCTCCAGTAATCAGCACCTGGCTCCTCTATTTCTGTACAACACACAGAATATTTTGGCAATTTTCATGATTTTCAGAGTAGTGTTGAAGCAATGCTGAGGTTTGTGTCAGGTTTTACTTCCATCTTTTGTGGAAATAATGAAAAAATAGTCACAAAAAGCAGCGTCCTGCTGAAGAGAAAGGTGGTTTTAATTTCTCAACAAGTTAATCGTTCATTGCTTTGTGCCTGGAGGACACAGGGGAGTGAAATGTGCTGTAAAGATCCACCTGACTGCCCAGAGAGAGCTGTGCTCCGTAACCCTGCCTGGAGCCGCGAGGAGCCCTGCCTGGCTGGAAACTCCAGCCCAGGCACAGCAAAAATGGCCTTAAAGTGGAGCTCGGGGACCTGCAGATAATCCAGCGCTCAAGCAAATTCCCAGATTCCGCTTCTCGTGGCACTGGTGTCCCAGGACTGCTCCATGCTTTTTCCATTTGGAAATAAGTATGTGCTTTCCTTGCTGGAGCTGGTCTCGGCTTTGATCATTTCTAAATTTTAAATCCGTAATGTGACTGGAGGCACAGAATCCTGGAATGCTCTGGGCTGGAAGGGGCTGTAAAGCCCATCAGGGACACCTTCCACTGTCCCAGGCTGCTCCAAGCTCCATCCAGCCTGGCCTTGGGCACTTCCAGGGATCCAGGGCAGCCACAGCTGCTCTGGGCATTCCATTCCAGGGCCTCCCCACCCTCCCAGGGAACAATTCCTTCCCAACATCCCATCTAAATCTATAAATTTTCATCTTAAAGCCATTCCCTGTATCCCATCCCTCCATCCCTTGTCCCCAGTCCCTCTGCAGCTCTCCTTTACGCCCTGGAAGGAGCTCTGAGCTCTCCCTGGAGCCTCCTCTTCTCCAGGCTGAACAATCCCAGCTCTCCCAGTCGGAGCCAAACAGAAATTCCAGCAAAAAATTTGGTATTTTCCCACTGAAAATACAGGCACTCCACATCCCAACACTGGAATTAAGTGTGGGCTTACAAGCTGAGCTTGACCCAAAGCCTGTTGGGTCAGCATGAGGCTGGCATTGAGTTTCAGTGGGTTTTGATCAGTAACACACAATTTATCGAGTGATTTGCACGCTATTCTTTATTCTCTTTTTCTCTCCAGAGGAGCTCCCAGCCCAGATCCCTGTGCCAGAGACACGTGCAGGGGCAGGTTCTGGCACAATGGACAATATCCAGTGGAAATGTGTCTGCACACAGGGCAAAACCAGGGAAAAGAGCTCCTGTCTTGTCACCTCCAGAGCTGCCAGTGTCCCTGCTGTGCTCCAGGTCTGTCATGGAGACACCGTTCCTGTGCTTCTCCTTCTCAACCAGTCTGCTCGAAATGTCTCATTGCAAAATAAAAGAGAAAAGCTCGAGCTGTTGGTTAGGAACTGTGGAAAGTCTTACTAATGCTTGGCAAATTCTCATGGATTTTGTGTCTTGTTTCAGGGTAACTTCCTCTAACTCTACTGAAACTTTTTTTAAAAATTTAAATCGCTTAAAATCTATTTATTCCTGGAACTAATAATAACAACATCATCTTCTTTTGGGGTGTTCAGGGAAGAGCTGCAATGTGGGAGTGTCATACAGGGCAGGTGTGAGCTGGATGTCTATTCACACAATGACCACACAGTGTATATATATATATTTTAATTTTCTCTCTCTATATAAATATATATTGTATGTATATGAGTAAGTCTGCCTGCAGAGTTCCTTCTGAGAAGGGATCCACAGGAGCCGTGTTGGCACACAAGGGAAAGGTGTTTTTCCTCTTTCCAAGCTGGCAGCCTTTAGTCACTCACTTCAAAGGGAAAACCAGGTCTTTATTACTGTATCCCAGTGCCTTTCATCCCCCTGCTAATCCATGGGTTTGGGACACTTATCCCATGGCTAAACCACAAAACCTGGGATATAATATAGAAAAATGTAAAGGCTGGGGTGGTGAGAAACCCACCAAAAGAAGAACTTGAAGGGCACAGTTCTGCAGGAGGATTTTATTTTATTTTATTTCTGCCCTGAGAAAGCTTTTCCTCATTTTGACTGAAGAGTGGAGATGGAAACCATCACGGAAACTTCCTTTGCTGCAGACAACAGAGCCTTTGATCCAAGCTGTGCCCAGAGCTCAGTCCAGAGGGATGAGGTACAGGGGAATTAATTCCTCATCATTTTTTGGGATCAGAATCTGGGCAGGAGCAGTTCTGCCAGGGAGCAGCCCTTCCTCCCTCACCTTGCAGTGACTCGTTTTGTCTCCAGATCCTGACGAGGTTTTCCTCCTTTCTGCTGCTTCCTCAGAGGGTTTTTCATGTGGGCTTCCAAGCAGGGGTTCAGAGATGCAGCGAGGCAGGAGTCAGAGCCAGGAATGAATTATTTATTAAATTTACAATGCCATTTATGTATTCTAGTTCCATAAAGCAATTGAACAGTGCTCACACTTCTCCTAGGGTGATTGGTCAAAGTCTCAGACACCCACTTAGAAATGTTTTTTCCTAATATAATGTCCACGAGGTCAGAAGATACCAGATATGAATGCTATTTACAAAAACCCTATCTATTGTTTACATGGCTTACACAGCAAAGGAAAAGTTCTCACAGAATGAATGCAAGAAGAGAAAATTTCCCTGCTGACAGCATTTCAGCATCCACATTTCCCCAAGATTTTCTCAGGTTTTGTGGTTTTTTTCGTTTGTTCTGCTTCGTTATTTGTTGCGTTGGGGTTGTTTTGTGAATGAAAGACTCCATTTCCCTGAGTCCGTAACTCCCTCCTTGCTTTTGGAATACCTAGAACTGGTTGTTCCACGGTCTCCGCTGGGAAGCAGCCCCTGCAGACCCACACAAGTCCCTCCCTCTGCTGTTGATTTGCTTTTTCCTCGAGTTCTGAACCTCCCCAGCTGCTCCCAGGGCCCAGTGTCACCTTCAGGGGATCTCCATCAGGATTCCCTGGGGCATTTTGAGTTCCCCTGGAGGTCTCCCATGGAGGCACTGCCCTGCTCTGACCTCTGTCACCTCCTCTCCCAAAAAACATCACAGCCTCAGGTGTTACTATTGCAGGAACTCCTGTGCCACGCTTTTGGTTTTCCTACTGGAAAAAATACCTGGCTTCCTTTTTCCACACTAATTCCATCTAAGAGCCGTATTTTCATCACTTCAGAGGTAATAATTAGAAATTACTTAATTTTGTTTCCAAGGGTAGCAATCAGAATTTAATAAAGATTCACTAGACAGAATTTATTGCCTCATCTTCCAGTGGTTTTGGGACATTTTTGTAAGTCCCTGGGTACTCAGAGAGGCACAAGACTTGTGCCTGTGCAAGGTCATGGCATGTTTTTCCCTGTTCCAACTCGTTAGGAAACTCAGGATTTTAAAGCCTGGTGGGAAGTTGTTCTTATTGTTCTTGCCTCTTGATGTTTGCTGGCCAGTGGGAGGTCATTATACCTAATATAATCTATTTTATATACATATACATGGATGCAAGGCATGATTGCAAGGCATTATTAACTCTCACACCTTATTTATAGTTACACTGCTTTTTTACTGTGTTAAACCAAGCTAAACCGATGAGCAGTGTTTGGAAAGCTTGTTATTAACGGCGTGTGGTTTGCATATCTTATACATTCAATGTCTTTAAAGATTTCTGATGAAATCAGAGCAACTGAGGCTGAATCCCAGACTGGCTGGGGTTGGAAGGGACCTTAAATCCCATCTCGTTCCACTCCCTGCCATGGGCAGGGACACCTTCCACTATCCCAGGCTGCTCTGAGCCCCATCCAACCTGGCCATGGGATGAGGATCCACTTTTGGCACTGGATCAGGATTCTCATGGGTTGAATACTTTCAGTCTTCGGGCTAAAATCCGTTTGCTAAGTGACAACAACTTGAGGTTAATAATATTTCCTGAACCCTTGGTGTCCTGGAGCAAACCTTCTGGATGTGTTCCATGTTCCAGTTGGAGTCCACATTGTCCCTAATCAGCTTTCCATAATGCAGCATTTTCTCCTGACAATGGGTTAGGGAGAAAAGGCAGCTCCCCAGCGATTAAATGACACTTACTCTGTGCTCTTTATTCAGCTCTTCCCCAGCTGCTGACAAAAGGTGCTTTCTCTGAATGCAGAGCAGCAAGCTGAGCTGGTAAAATACTGTAAATTCCTGATGCCTGGCAGATAAACTGGCCCGAAGCGTTGCATTCAGGGAAAAAGTCTACTTCTTTCTTAAAAACAAAGTTTGGTAGGAAATGATACATTTTAGAGTGGTTTTGGGCCATTTTCCCTTTAAAGTTTGTAATTTTGATTCTAAATGCTAATGAAGTCCTGAAAACTACTTGGAAGTATTTCCATTTTTGCAGATTCTACGGGGGAAGAAAAGAATTTCCTGCCCAGTTATGATTTAAACCTGCCCTTCCCCAATTCCCAGCGCTCGTGTTCCACGGTAGTCCCTGTTCCCTGAGGACTTCCACAGAGGACTGATGTGTTTAACGAGGCATTTGCAAGCACAGGGATGTTTGCATTGCATCGGAGCAGGAATTTTGCTGGCTTTGTGTATTTAAGGTGTATTTGGAAGCTCTGCTCATTCCAAAGCTGGGTGCTGTGATTTCCTTCGGGAGCTGTGCCGGAGCACTGGGACAATGATTGTGGTTGGAGATAATATCAATATCTTTAATTACAGACTTGCTGGAGAGCAAAGGGCACCCTGCCAGTGCCCAGACATTGCATCTCAGGCACAGCTGGGCTGTGCCTGCCCACCCCAGGCTTCCAGGTACGGATTTATCTCCTCGGGACTCGTGTCCTCAAAGGATGTGGCAATTTTTCTTTTCCCTTCAGCCCTCGTGTGGTTTTCATTCCGCTGTTCCCATTGTGTCCTGGGATTTTTAGCCTTCTGCAGCAGGCAGGGAGAATTGGTGCTTTAGTTTCCAATGCTCTGTCGGGCTTGTGGCCGTAAATAATCCCGGGTGGAGCAGGAATTGCATTTTCCTGGGAGCTCTGACTGCCTTTGCGCTGGACACACACCCTCAGCATTGCCTCTGGCATTTGAGTGATTCCTATTTCCAGTTTATTTTAAGAAGTTGCAAACGGACAACTTTTTCAATGGTTTGTTATTGTTATTTAAGTTGATTCAGTATTTAGACATTTGCAATTGTGCTTTCAAGGGACTGCAAATTAAAACCAGTTTGAGTCAGGAATGTGTGTTCGCTGCAGCTTTGGAACATGTATGGAATCCCAAGTTTATGGCTTTGAAAGCACTTGCCCTCTTTCAAATGTTTCTAATAAGATAGAGGGTGGTGATTTACACCTCTGGAGATACTGAGCTGCTCTCCAAGAATGTTGTTTGGCTCCTAAAGAAAGCAAGCATTGGTGGGCCTGATTTTGGGGAAGGAAAAAAAAGAAAAAAAAAGCTGTTGTGGTTTCACTGAGATTTAAGCACTAAGAGAATTCCTTATTTAACACTTTCCTTGCACACCACGGTGCATTTGGGATCTGTGAGAGTCTGGAGAGGACACAGGAGGCAGAGCCCTCGCGTGACCCTCTTCTCCTCCTGCTCCAAAGCTTCTTCTCCCGCTCCAAAGCTTCTCCTCCTGATCCAAAGCTTCTCCTCCTGCTCCAAAGCTTCTCCTCCCGCTCCAAAGCTTCTCCTCCTGCTCCAAAGCTTCTCCTCCCGCTCCAAAGCTTCTCCTCCCGTTCCAAAGCTTCTCCTCCTGTTCCAAAGCTTCTCCTCCCGCTCCAAAGCTTCCCCTCCTGTTCCAAAGCTTCTCCTCCTGTTCCAAAGCTTCTCCTCCTGCTCCAAAGCTTCTCCTCCTGTTCCAAAGCTTCTCCTCCCGCTCCAAAGCTTCCTCTCCTGTTCCAAAGCTTCTCCTCCTGTTCCAAAGCTTCTCCTCCCGCTCCAAAGCTTCCTCTCCTGTTCCAAAGCTTCTCCTCCTGTTCCAAAGCTTCTCCTCCCGCTCCAAAGCTTCCCCTCCTGTTCCAAAGCTTCTCCTCCTGTTCCAAAAGGCGTTGCTGCAGCAGGAAGAGCAGATCTGACTCAGCTCCCAGAGGATGCTCCCTGTCTCTCCATGGCTTTTCCAGCAGGTCAGAGCTCCAAACCTGGGGGGCTGAGGCAGTGCCCGGCTCTTCCAGCTCGGAGCAATCCCCAGCAGCTCCCAGTCAGGAAGGAAGACCTTTGGAAACAGTGAGCTGGGATTTTTTAAGTCGTTTCTCTCTTTTAATATAAACCAGGGTGTGGAGCTCTGAAGTGCTCAAGGGTGTGTTTCAGCCTTGCTGCAAAAAATGAAGCCTGGGTAGGGAAAGGGAAGGGAAAGAGGGAGAGGGATGAAATCTCACTCATGAAGGACTTGGAAAAGGGTGTTTTGGAAGAGCTTCTAGGAATAAGAAAGTGTTTTGGGAATCTGGGTGATGTTTTAAACACATGGTGATGTTTTAATGTTATAATTAAGGTGTTTTTTTCTGACATGAAATGGAGAGTTGGGATTTTTGTAGATGCCTTACTCTCACCCCATCCCTCTGGGCCAGCCCCGCTCCTGCGCAGCTCTCCCTGGCTCTCATTAGAGGTTATTGAATTCCATGTGCAGATCCTGAGCTGAGCTGCAAACGATGTGTTCCCATTTTCCCGTTCATCAGCCTGGAAGAAGTGGGGAGGGGAGGCCCGAGGAGGGCGGGAGGAGCTTCAGGTCTGTCCTGGCGTGGGGAGTGTGGTTCACGTTTTAATCAGTGTGGTATTTCCTCTTCCTGGAGCCAGAGGAACACCTGTGTTTTTCTTTTAGTATTCCAAGGGACAGTTGATGGGTCCTGTCCTTTTGAAGGGAATCTTGTTAAAGCCCATCTGCATCCATTGGCTTCAGAGGATGTGCACAGGGCTCTGGCTGATAATTTAAAAAAAATTTGGACGAGATCTCTTGATGGAGCTATAGGGCTCAAATTAAACTACTTTAATGGAGCATCCGTCTGGAGAGGAGACCTCAGGGTTGATCTGAAAGTTTGGTGGGATGAAGTTTTAAAGCTGCTTCAGGGCTACTTTCTTGTTTTGAAGTTTTGTTTTGTTTCAAAGGACGAACTATTCTTAATTTCGTTCTTTGTTTCATACAAACCTGTGTTAGAAAGCTGTACAACTACATAAGCTGCTTTTTCTGCCGGATCTTCTTCTGCTCTTGAGAGCTCCAGTGGGAGTTGTTGCTCCCAGGGCAGCCCAACACCCTTGGGTCAGGGGTTCAGCAGGGAAGCAGCACAGGCAGTGCTGTATCCGCATCCTGGGAGCAGCTCCATGAAATCTGCGGGGGCACAAACGCAAGCAGGGAATCTCTGTAATCCCCAAAAGTGGGAACTGCCGGCTCCTGCTGTCCCCCGTGGATTAACTTGTTTGTGTTTTTAAAGGATTCAAATGAGAGCTGTGCTGAGAACGATGATTCCCACTGAGGGAGGACTCGAGCAGAGCTGTGGGATTGTTGGGGGCTGTGAAATTCCCTATAAAGGGAACGCGGCCCCGACTGGAGGCGAGCTGCCCGGGCCGTGTGGAGCCATGGGCCTGCAGAGCCGGGGCTGCCTCCGACCCTCACAGTCCTGGCAACGAGGCTTCCAAGCTCTGGGCTGCCCTTTAATCTGCCAGGTGGGCTGAAGGGAAGCCAGGAAAGCGGGAATCTTAGGAGCCACGGCTCCAAAGTGTCTGCCTGAGCCAGGGTTGCAGGCTCTGGCTCTGCAGCAGCTCCTGATGGGGAGCCAGAGCCCTGCTTCCCAACACCCCTGGAATCAGCTCTGGAGGGGCCATCCGGAAACTGGGAGCTGTGGGGAACAGCAGGGCCACATCCCGGTTACCCCAAATCCCAGTTACCCCAAATCCCAGTTGCCCTCACAGTGCTGTCGGGGGGGAGTGGAGTCAGCAGGGAGGGTCTGCAGCAAATGTGTCAGCGCTGAACCCTCTCCAGGTAATGTTTGGATTGTGCAGCTTTGGCATCCTCCAGTGGAAACTCGCTCTCCGAAAGAATTTCTGGTCAGCGTTTCTAAAATCCAAGGATTTTTTTCCTTTTCAAACAAATTAATTCTGTTGATTAAAGCCGTGCTTTGGTAGCAGTTCAGTCACCTGGGTTTTTTTCTTCCTTCGTGCCGTTGTTGCTGTTTGTTACGGAATATTTCTGGTCAGTTTTCCATAGCAAATGTCCAGGAGGGTGTTAAATACGTCTTTCCTACAACAGAGAATAAATCCAGTCACCTACAATGTGGGGAAAACCTGGTTCCCACAGCAGTCAGGACAAATTTCAGAGAAATTAACTTTACTGCAGCACACCGGGAGTAGAAATTAGGCCTTAATCATGTCATCAAACTCCTTGTAATGAAATTAAGTCCTTTAAAATGTGATAGAGAAGATGCATCCTCGCTTGGAAGATGTGTTGGAAGCACTGCTTGTCACCACCTGTCACGAGATCAAGAAATTGCACCTGAAGTGGGGAGACCAAAACAAAACCAACCCCAAAACCAGAAAGCCCCGAGGATCCAGGGAAAACCACTACCTTTACAAACCTCTGTAAACTCCTATTCCAAGACCTCCTGATTATTTGTTGGGTAAACACATTGCACAACAGCTGCAGTGTTAGCAAAACACACAGACACGTCCTTGCAGTGTTTCTTGGAGCAGCTCGTACCACAGGGATGCTCACATCTTCCCAGGGACTTTGCTGGCTCTCCAGCCAGTCCGGGAGTTAGGAAATTCCAAACACAGATTGTGCGTGCTCGTTTTTGGGACAGACAGACTTCCCAAAGCTGCGGAGTTCCTTTCCCAGTGCCAACATTATGATCCTGGCTCTTTTTCTCCGTGTGTGGCCGTTGTGCCCTGTCCAGCCCATCTCACACGTTCTCCTTTAGCAATGGGATCCCTCTCTTCCTTTCACGCTCTTCTAGGACCCATCGTGAATTTCCCTTCCTCTGATTCCCACTTGTGCCCACCATGGCACTTGGTGATTCTTGATGGAAATTACTGGTCCACTCTCAGCTCTGGCCCTCTGAAAGCAGCTTTTCATACCTCACACTTCCTAAGAACCCTTTTCCTTTGCCTGCTTGTTGTTCCAGCTAGGTAGGAATGTTTGCTGGATTTCTTTAAGGTAGGATTCTGTCCTCTGTGCTTTTTCCATTTTGGCACACGTGGAGGACGTGGAAAGAGGAAGGGAAATGGGAGTGTGGCAACCAAGCAACTGGGAATCACCCCTGTGGGCAGGCAGATGAACAGGAAAATGATGTCCTAGGGTGTACCAGGGAATCGATATTAAAACAGTGGAGCAAGGGAAGTTAAAGGTTCTGGAAAGACCTCTGTAATTCACTGCACAGCTGTGGTTTATGATTCTGGAGACCACCACTGATCTGGCCAGGCTCCTTGGTGAGCCTGCAGGTTGGGCTTGTTCAGTCAAGCCAAGGGAATGTTCCAGCTCTGTGAACACAGCGTTTATCCTCATAAACACCGGGGAGGCAGGGAATGCAACTGAGGCACACAGTAATGCTGATGCAAAGTTAAATTTGTCTAAACTGGCCATCAGTAGCTTTGAGTTCATGTTTTCCAAGTGGAAGAGCTGTGAGGCACTGGGCTAGCTTTCCAGCAGGAGAAGTTCGGGCAAGAACCTTAATTAGCTCGACGATGGCACTCATTCAGTTCATCAGCAGTGCCTGCAATAAAGGAGACTGCGCTGAGCCACCCGACATCCTCCAGCCTTCCTTCCTCCAGAGGTTATCCTGGCACTCCCTGGCATTCCAGCCCTCCACAGCATCCTGTCCATCCCTGCTGCCAGCAGCCCACCCGTTCCCCATGCTCCTCGGTGAAAGGACATTTTGTGGGCTGATTCACGGCTGTGTTTTCCCTCGTTGCTCCTTTGTGTAATCCGTGCTCATCCAAGCCAGCAGCTTCCCGTCAGAAGGTTTGCCAACAGCAATTGTGATCTTAATATTTCATGCCAGCTTCATCTCGCTGTCCTTGCAGGATAAATGAGGCTTATGTGCACTCCAGAGTGCAGCTTGCCTTTTGTGAGGCCACAGTTAATTGCAATTAAACAGTCAGCCTTTGTAAAATTAATATTATTGTTGCTCTGCTCTGCGTGTGCTGACACTTGGGGAATGGCTGACAAATGTCAGGCGAATGCAAGTGTGGCCCTTTGCACACTGGGATTTTTAATGTATTTTAATCACCTGTTTGCCTTGGCAAAAATGTCTATTTTAGATATTCAAATCAGTGGGAAAATAAACAGGTAACTTTGTTTAAGGATAATCTGACATCTGTTCCTTTCTTCTTTTCTGTTCAGCTTCCTTCATTATGCTTTTCCACAGCTCTCTTTGTTCTCAGATATGGTAATTCTTGGGTTCTTTATGCAGTACACCTAAAATGTGGATGGTAAAGAGTTTTTGTAGAATTTAAAGTTGCTCTTGTTATTCCCAATCTCGATTCTACCACCATTTGACCATTACAGAGTTTGTGGGCACATCTGATGTGACAGGGTGACCATCTGAGGGGACTTCCAGCAGCAGCTGGTGCCCCCCAGGCACCTTTCCCAGCTCCCTTTTCCCAGCATCTGTTGCTGCTGCTGTGTGGAGCCAACTGATCCTGATATTGGGGTAAAATCACAGAATTCTGGAATGGTCTGGGTTGGCAGGGACCTTAAACATCACCCAATTCCACCCCTGCCATGGGCAGGGACACGTTCCACTATCCCAGGTTGCTCCAAGCCCCGTCCAGCCTGGCCTTGGACACTTCCAGGGATGGGGGAATCCACAACTCTTGATCCCAAATGGGCTCTCCTATCCCTCTGAATTCCCCTCATATAATTCCCAAAAGTTCCCCCATTGGAAATCAGCGTTCCTTAGGAAGAAAAGCCCAGGAACACGGTTCCGAGTGCAGCCCTCCCACCCGGGCTGGCCCCGTGGCCGGGCTGGGGGTCACGGATGCGGTGCCGAAGGAGCGGGGAGGGCTCTTTGCCCAGGCTGGAGGCAGAAAGGATTTCAGTTCCTAATGTTTCACAAGTACACGTTTCTTTCAGAATTTCAGAGAAGAAAAACTGTGTTTGGAGTAAGGAATGCAATTCCCTCTCCCCCCAAAGAGATATTTATTCAGAAGCTGGAGCTGGTCCAGTTCAAATGTTGAGCACTGAGCCAGTACAGAGCAGTCCAGCACATGTTCCTCACCCTGCAGGTGCAGGGGGAGAGCAACTTTGGGCCTGAGCCCTTGTGAAATATGGCTTTTACCTCCATGTTTGACATTCTCCTGCCCTTTTATAAGGAGTGATGGAAATGTGCCTTTTTCCTCCTTTCATGAGCCGAACTCCTTGCTCGTTAAAGGTGCTGGATTGACAAGCGCGGGGACCGGAGTTCTGTGTTTACCCCCAGGACAGGCACAGCCTGGGAAAGCTCCAGTGCAGGCTTCCTTCGGCTGCTGCCTAAGCTCAGCCTTGCCCTGGCCAGGAATTCATCCATTCCCATCCCCGCTCCAGCTTTTGCATCCCGACTGCCCCTGTGTGCCGGTTTGGACACAAATCCAAGAGGAAACAACCCAAAAGGGCCGTCTCTCTCTCGCTCTCTCTCTCTCTCTCTCCTGCCCGCCACGCACGCACGCCCCGGCCACCCCTCCCTCATGGGTTCGGGAAAATAATTTCTCGAGTGAAAGGGAAAAAAACTATTTATTTAACAGAGTCCCCCACTGTCACGGGGAAAAAAGGATATTGAAACCACCTTCCCTGATCCCTAAAAGAGGACTATGGATTTTAGAGTTCTTTCTGTAGGTAAAACCTGCAGTCCTGAGCTGGGCCGGGCCAGGCAGGGTCTGACGATCCCCCTTGGAGGGTCCCGCCGAGCAGGGCCGGAGATGGGAGCTGGACTGGGATGAAAAGCGAGCCAAAAACAGCCCAAAAAGGAAGAGAAGCTGCTGAGGCAGATCACAGTCCCTTCGCCGCTGTGTGCCAAAGAGACTAGAGAGCAAACGTCCTCTAACCAACAAATGTTGTCAGAAGCCGGAGAGAAAAGAATGCAAAACATTCTAGTTACAAGGTCAAGCTGGCCACTTTGAAGAGTTCTCTCGGCTTCTCTCTCCCCGCTTTGCCATTTAAAGGTTCACCGGAGATCCAGCAGGCGATGGGGAATACAGAATGGTCAGAGAATCACCCCAAGACAGCCGGGAGGAGTTGGTCCCGCTGCCGCTGTTGCTCCTTTAAGAAGTTTCTGGGATCTAAACAGACCACCCCAAAGCTGCCTCCGGAGCAGGAGGCAGAGTAACCTCATCATCCTCCCTCTCCCTTTGTACACACAAAACTGAGCACGGCTTTGATGGACCCCAGGTGAAAATTCCGAGCTTGCCATGAAAAATAAGGAGCAGGAAGAGATGACTAACTGAGCACATCCAGGGAGAAAACCTCAAACAGCGCCTCGTTTTCCTCCTCTGCTCTTAATCACTGGTGGATTTGTCCTCCACAATTGGGGAATGTCTGAATGTGTGTGTTTCAGGGCGATAATAAATAGGGGCTTTGCGTCAAGTGAGCTCTGGGCTACACATCCCAGCAAAAGTGAAGGGTTAGGTACAAAGATCTTTGCACTTCTCTCATTTTTCCAGCTAGAAAAAAGTCAGTTTAACTTTGGAGAAATATATGACATAAAACCTACTAGGTTGTCTCCAAATCCAGTTCGTAATGATTGTCCAGCTTCCAAGAGGAGAGGTAGACAAACACTCCAATCCAACAAATCACAGAAGGATATAAATTCCTGTGTCATGGTGATACTGCTGACCTCAAAAATGGAACCTGCCAGCTAATCTTGCTGTAGACAACATTTTCATTACTGCCCTATCCTACATCCTGCTTTTTTCCCAAATATTACTATTTCTGTGGAGAAATGAACTCCAGAAAAGTCTCTTGTGATGAAACTGGCAGCAGTGAGATCATAGCCTGGTAAATAGCAGATTCCTTGAGCACAGATTTAGATAAAGTAATGCTAGAAATGATTAATTTTGGAGGTTTGGAATAAACAGTGGGATCACTGTGTGCTTTTCTCACTGGAAAACACTCATTTTTTTGGGAACACACTCCCACCATGCTGTGGGTCTCTGATTCCCTCAGTGCAGCACAGTCCCACAGTCCTCCTGGGGAAGGGATAACTGGACTGGAAAAACAGCTCTTTTCCACATTATTTTGGGCATTAAATGCTCTTGGGGAAAAGATTTGTACCAATGGGATCCTGAAGGACAAGAGTGCAGTTGAAGAGGAGTCAAGGAGGAGAATTTGCTTCTGGGAAAGGGTTAAAACATCCAGCTGGGACTTGAAGATGTAGAAAATGGTGAAATAATGGAGATTTTCTTCAGCACGTTTAGCTCAGGCCTTTAATGCTGGGGCACAGCGTTGTGTTCTTGGGGCAGGAATTCTCAGCTGAAACTCCCAGACGTGAGTTCTGCTTTAAGGCTTCGCCAGAACCAACATTCAACAACCTTAAGCACACGTCTGTTTTTTCATATCGTCTTGATAGGCGGTGTTATTAACGTAGCTTTTAATTTCTTCCAGAGCAGAGATAAAACCCCTTTGGATAAGGATCACCGTGGAAGTGCTGAGCTGGTGGATTTTAGCTGTGTCACACTGGGCAAGGGGAAAAGCAATCAAGTGGGAGAGGGCTGACACACTTCAGGGTTGTTACAGGTCCCATCTGGTGAGAAATCACTTTTTTGGCAATTTTCAAGAGATAGGGCTCTGATTTCACTCCTCCACGTCTGTCACCACATCATCCAGTGTGGAGCCCAGCACAGAGGAATGTGAGAGGTGAATTTAACTGCTGAGTTTAGCGTGCTTGTGCAAATTAGCTTTAATATACTTCCATTGAAATGGGTTTTTTTTTGGTTTGAAGGTAAATATTACACAATTTCAAGAGACCTTTTGGTGGCTACATGGGAAAAATGTATTTCTCTGCCTGTTTTTTCTAAGTTTATCTTTCATTGCTGGTTCATTCCTGTCAGAGCTCCCATGGAATAATGGCACAGGCGTTTCTTTTCTGTCACACCTGCTTGGTTTGGCTTTTTCTTCCACTTGGAGTGCAGGAGGGTTTTGCAGAGATCCACAAATCTCTCAAATTCACCAAAACCTTCACCACAGAAACTGCTCATGTTCCTGCTCATCAGGGAGGAAGGAGGGGTGTCCTTTTAATTAGAAGCCATAACAATTTCTGCTCTAAAATGCACATATTTTGGTGGGCCACTGGAAGTCCCTTTCAGGCTGGTGACCTCCAGTTTCCAGGGACAGCATCCAGCAGAGTGGGATTGGGATGGCACCAGCTCTGCTTTCAGGTCTTAATTCATTAGTACATATGAGGTTTAATTCTGGGGACAGCTGTATCGACACGATCACCAATTAAATCCCAAGTGGGAGGAATTGTTCTCCTGGGAGCAGTAATTCCCAGTGATCCCTGCTAGTACCTCACGTCCTGGTAACTCGGTGTGTTCGTGTGGTGGCACACAGAGGTGGAATCGGTCCCACTCAGGAAGTTCAGTCCAGGTCCAAGCTGGATTCCCAGGGATGGGGCAATCCAGGGATTTTTCCGTCGTGCTGCACTTGAGAGTGTTGCCAACAAACTTCTGTTCAATCCCAGTGGTAAAATTCCTTTGTCTGCCTTTCTTTACCCACCTTATTTTACTGTCTCAGAATACTTAGCTTTACTAAGTGCTATCATATTAAAGGTTAAAAAAAGCAAGAATGCGACTCTGCAATTACAAAAATGAGATTGTGCATTTCTCAATCTGTACAGAAGCAGAACATCTGTAATTTCCTCTCCCACGTGCTTTGCTTCCTATCACCCGAGGAGGAAAATGCAGCATCAGTGGTTCCTGTTCACCCCAGGTCTGTGGGTGCATTATTTGAACCAGTTTGGCACCAGTTCCCCCAGTGGCGCCGGGTCTGTGGCGGGACTTGTCCAAACCCTCGGCTGTTCCTCGCTCTGGGCAAAGGAGGTTCCAGGCAAACCCCTGGGTTGTTCCCAGTGCAGCTCTCCCAGTTGCACAAACTGGTGTCCTGCCTCTTCCTAAGGATCCTCAGGGTCAGAGTTCAGGCAAAAATGTCCGACAGAAAAGGGATAATTTTATTTATTAAGCACTCAGCAACTTCTGATGTGAGAAAGGAAAGTGTTTAAACCTTCTCATACTTGTCTGGTAACTTCATTCAGATTTGGTTCCTGGAGGTTTTTAACTCTATTTTTATGCTTTATCACGAAAAGCTTCTTTCTTGTTCCTTCCTGCTCTTCCTAATACATTTTTGGAGAGAATGAATTGGCTTGTGGGATTTAGAATGAGCTCACTTGGGAGGAAAGGAGCTGTGCAGCACTGAACAGTCTGGGTCTTGGCTTGTTGATAATTCCTGCTCTGATTACATTTTAGATACCCTTTCCTTCATTATTATTCAATGAAAAGATGTTGGAAACCAATGGTAAAATAGAGTATTTGGCTGATTTTTACGCTTGCAAACCAGTTACTAGCCAGTCCTTTGCTGGAAGATGAATCCCTTTAATTTCTGGACCAGGCTGTGCTTTTAGCGGGGCCTGTGGAGCTGGGAAGTCTCTGCTCCCTGGGGCAGCAGAGTCTGCAGGCCGTGTTTAGGTAGATTCTGCCTTCCAGTGACCTTTCCAAGAATTCCACACACGCTCTGGGCACCGGGTTCCTCTGCAGGTTTGCCCTGAAGTGCAAATCCATATGTTTTAGGTGAGGGAAAGCAATCAGCAGGTTGTACCCTTAACCCTTAAATCCCATATCTGGGCCCAGACATTTTTATTGCATTGCTTCACTCTGTGTGTTCCTCTCCTACCAAGTGAGAATTTAAAAGGTTGATACAAATGCCTCTTGAATACGGTTTTTTTTTTTTTTTTTTTAAAAGCTTGCTGATTGATATTTATTCCAGATGTAGCTTGGGCTTTATTTATTTATTTCATACCTTTCATAACTGAGACTCAGGAGCCAGGAGGGGAAGGTGGCTCTCCTGGGGGGCTTGAACACATTTCAGCCTGTCAGGGTAAATGGCAAGTGAAGGTGCCTGGGAGGGGGATTTCATGGCACAGATGCTCTCCAGCTTTTATTTACCAAAACTGCCCCGCTGGTTACTTTCTATTCCACCAGCTGCAGCATTGTAGGAGCTATTTGGTGTCTAAAGAAAAATAGAGAATTTTCTCCAGCCAGTGACTGCCCTGTCTCTGAGGGAGAAGTGCCCTCTGTGTCCCTACTCAGAGTTTTAGATCTTACAACTGATGGAAAGCAGTGGCATAAGCTGATTAATGGCAGGGCTCACCAGAGTTGACATTTGGGGTTACATTTTTTGAAAGACACTTCTGAAATTGAGCCTCTAATGTTATTTTACAGCCTTTTTTTATGCTTTGAAATTCCTCTAGCAATACAGAATGTTATTTTTCCTTTTTATCAAATTTTAAGGGTATTTCAGCAATTAAACTTGGTGTGCTTCAGCCAAAAAACATAGTGCAGTCAGCTTCTTTGGCTTGTTGGATAACAATGCTTCCTGTGTTAGCAACAGAGTAAATATTGCTTTGTTTGGCACCTTGTGAAAAGAAAATTTCAGAAGAAGATGGGAAAAATCTGCAAGAGTGGGACAACATTTCACATGGAAGAGGGTGGTGAGCATAAATTGTTGTGGTGCTACTAAATTTAGCAGAGCAGTTGGTGAGGATCCATCATGTGCTTCCAAATGCATCCTGGAAGAGATGTCCCACTGCTTCCAGATTAACTGTTAACCCTGGACTTGCAGATTTGTTCTTTATGATCAGGAAAAAGGGAAGATGGCAATGGAAAATGCTGGCACAGGGTGGCCCCAGAGCCAACCTGTGCATGGAGAGCACAAAAAATGGGGTTATTTTCAGAAAAAAGTTTTCCAGGCAGTTACCTCAATGTGTGGACTTTTGGATAATTTGGGCAGGGAAAACAACATGAGGCTGAGCTGCTGTCTTCTCCTTTGTGGAGCCACATGGCATTCCTGCTGTTCAGCAAACGTTTAATCAGGATTTGGGACTCCTGCGAGTCCCAGCAGCCAGAGAGATGCTGGATTTAAGACTCCCAAAATACTCATCGGTGTGGCAGACAGCAACCAACTGCCTTTATAAAAATCCCTACACCAGGTCTGCAGTTCAGAATTTTTAATGTCCTCTGGCTAAATACAACCTGTGAGGAGATCCCTGCTCATCCAGCTGGGCCAGGAGGGATTTTTCGGGTCGGGGCTGAGTTGCTGCTGAGCAGTTGCCATTCCTGCTTCCCTGAGGAGCAGCCGTGGGCAGGAGCCCACTCCGAGGAGTCACGGTCACTGCCTGACCCTGTCTGCCTCACGCTGACAGGGAACAGCCCAGGAAAAGGAATAATCCCTGTCTCCTCTCTCTGGAGAGCCCACTCAGCTGCCCCTCGCCCTTTTCTTCCTTATCACGATTTTTCCGTGCAGAAGATGCAGCAAAACTTATTTGAACCCCAGCTGAGCTCAGCAGCTTTTTGCTTGGATCCAGATAATACAAGGGCACAGCTGATCCATGTCTAACAAGGCAGAAACACTTCTCTACCTGTTGCTTTTCCAGCATTCCTCCCCGTGAGCGAGTTTGGAATCACGTTCTCGTAATCAAAATTTAAAAGTGAAAGGCGCGAGAAAGGCTGAGCTTGTTTGAGCTCAACGAAACCACCGCAGACTGAAAAAGGAACCTGGATTTTTTTCATAGCTCCCCTGCTTGTTCACAGGGCTGCAAAATCAATTCCAGCTGCAGCATCACCTCTGCAATTCCATGATTTTCATGATGCCCTGTGTTGCATCCTCACGGGCAGGGATGGGTTTGCTGTCACAGGGATGAAGGAGGAATGAAGGCAGGGTCAGTGCTGGGTGACAGGCAGGAAGCAAAGGTAAAGCACATTCCTGGGGAATTTATGGCACAGTTTTAGCTCTGGAATCCTCTGGCTGCTGCAGTTCCTTGGAGTCCTGCAGCAGTGCTCTAACACTGCTTTTAATGTGGATTCAGGACAGAATTTCCACGTGTTGGCGTGTGCTCGTTATCGTGGTGCTTAGCTGTAAATTATGATCTCATTTCAAAGGCTCCATTTTATATGGAGTTCTTAAAAATCCCCTAAATTGTCTTTTAAAAGCTGGTTTTACTTATTATTTTTTAATAACCATGTTTCCGTGCTGTGCTCTATAGGAATTATTGAGGAATTCCAACAAGGCGAGGATTTCACTCTGTGTTTACACCTGTGTTTAAAAGTGTTGTTAAAGGAAGTGTCCGGGTGACTTTTCCCTGAGGAATTACACCTTGGAGGGGCTGCCATGGGATTTTGGGAAGTGGCTGTTGGGTCTAGCCCAGAGCTGTCAGTGAACCCCAGGTCCTGTGGATGACTGATGGCACAGCTAAAGTGACTTTGGGGTTCTCTGAATTCCTTATCTTCCTGAAACAGCTCCCATGGCCACGTGGCACTGAGCATTTCCTTTGGGAAAAGGCCTGGAAATGGAGCTCCCTTTCATCTTCCAGCTTTCCTGGGGAAAACTGAGCATGTTAATGGAGTAGTGCTTAACGAAGCTGAACTGCTGCAACTTGTGCTTTTAATCTATCATGGATAAAAATGGACTGAACAGTTTCCCAGAATCAAACTTCATTTAAAAAAAAAAAAAAAAAAAAAAAAAGAGTTCAGCTGTCTAGAAAACAACATGTGTACGTTGTTATACAAATATATATAGACTGTTATATAGAACATAAAAACAGGGGACTTCGGTGCTTCACTGAATACATGAACATTGATATCGCTGCTTTAATGGACCTTCAGCAGAAGGAATCCTGAGTTCTACCTAGAAATCCCACAAACAGAGGGATGAATTTGGCATTTCCTGATATGTTTGGTGCTGTAACACCAAATGAAAAGATGTCACGTGTAGCACTTCAGGTGGGAGTTCTGACTAACGGGCAGAGAATGGTTTCCGGTGTTGTTCACAAATTAAACAGTTTACTCTCGTAGTTTGTTTTACTTATTTATTTTTGATTTGTTGTATTATTTGTAAGGTCAGGGCACAGTGAGAGCTTCCCCAAGGTTGTGTCCCCAGCACACTGAGGGTAGGCAGGGCTCTGCAGAGCTCTCCATAAACAAGCTGTCAGGACTGTTTGGATAAGAGCTGGGGAAGGACAATAACGAACCAAATGTACAAGACAGTTTGAAAAGCCAAGTTTTCCCAGACTGTTTATTTTTAATGGGATTCCACCACTAGAAGGTGCTTTTATTTGTGATGCAAATAAACACCATGAGTGTGCAGGTCTTCAGCCACTGCAGAGCCTTGGGAGTTGAGTTGTTTGCAAAATATAATGAAATATTGGATATTCCTTCAGAAAAATCCTGTCTGGCGCAGGAGAAAATGATTTGTCCAGTCTCTGATTTAAAAGGTAAATAAAACCTGGAATTCCCTGTGGTTTCTTTGGAAAAAAAAATTCCAAGGTTGTGCAGGTGAAAAGGGGATGTGGCATCACAGGAACACGGGCAGGGCTGTAGGCAAAGGCTGCAGCTGCCCCTTTTCCCAGGAGGTGAAGTCCCCTCCTAGATCAGAGGTTGCCAGGTCTG
This sequence comes from Callaeas wilsoni, assembly GCA_013398955.1. NCBI lineage: Eukaryota > Metazoa > Chordata > Aves > Passeriformes > Callaeidae > Callaeas > Callaeas wilsoni. The sequence goes on along the minus strand of VWPU01001542.1, from coordinate 44,526 downwards.
GTTTTTATCATTTTCCTGCCCAGACTAAATAGAAAGAAACCCCAGATGAACGCCGTGTTCACCAAGCGAAGCAGGGAGGAGTTGCTGGGTTGTTAAAGCCAGGCTTTCCCTTGTGACAAATCCCCCGAAATCCCGCTGCTCTCGGGAGCCTCCGGGGCCAGATCCCAGCGGGGCTGGGAATGCCCAGGATGCCCTGAGCAGATTTAGGCTCCCCTTCCACAGCTGCCCTGGGGACCATCTCCAGAAGATGTGCTGGGTCTCCACCCTCTGCTCGTGGCCATGACCCTGTGGGGTTTGGGGTAAGGGTTGGTCCTGTAGCTGTCACCTGCTCTCTGCATTCCTCCAGTCCCTGTTCTCTTTTCTCAGTTTATTTTTAAGAAGACACTAAGTAAAATAAAAATAATAAATGTAATCACAGAATTGTTAAGTTTGGGAAAAACCTTTAAGATCATCAAGTCCAACCACCAGCCAGCAGCACCACTGTGGTCATCATTAAACCGTGGCCCCAAGGGCCACATCCACAGGGCTTTTAAATCTCTCCAGGGATGGGGATTCCATCGCTGCCCTGAGCAGCTGTGCTGAGGCTGGACAGCCCTTTCCATGGAGAAATTTTCCCAATACCCAACCTGACCTTCCCCTGGCCCAGCCTGAGGAGGGTTTCCTTCCTCTCCTCCTGTCCCTGTTCCCTGGGAGCAGAGCCCGACCCCCCCGGCTGCCCCCTCCTGTCAGGGCGTTGTGCAGAGCCACAAGGTCCCCCCTGAGCCTCCGTTTCTCCAGGCTGAGCCCCTTCCCAGCTCCCTCAGCCTCTCCTGGGGCTCCAGCCCCTTCCCTGCTCCATTCCCTTCCCTGAATCTGCTCTGGAGTGAGCACAAGGGGAAATTCCAGGGATCATTTGGTGCATGTGGCTCAGGTGTCATCCCACAAAACCATCTGATGAATCCCAGTGCTCTTCAAGTGCTGAAGTTTCTGTCCTCAAGCAACCCTGTGGGTTTCCAAGCAGGGGTTCAGAGATGCAGCGAGGCAGGAGTCAGAGCGAGGAATGAATTATTTATTAAATTTACAATACCATTTATATATTCTAGTTCCATAAAGCAATTGAACAGTGCTCACACTTCTCCTGGGGTGATTGGTCAAAGTCTCAGACACCTACTTAGAAATGTTTTTTCCTAATATAATGTCCACGAGGTCAGAAGATACCAGATATGAATGCTATTTACAAAAACCCTGTCTATTGTTTACATAGCTTACACAGCAAAGGAAAAGTTCTCACAGAATGAATGCAAGAAGAGAAAATTTCCCTGCTAACAGCATTTCAGCATCCACATGGAACCTCAGCAATTTTATATGGGCAGACTGTGACGGGACAGGGGGCAATGGAAGAGAACAGGGTTAGATGGGATATTGGGCAGGAATTCCTGGCTGGGAGGGTGGGCAGGGCCTGGCACAGGGTGCCCAGAGCAGCTGTGGCTGCCCCTGGATCCCTGGCAGTGCCCAAGGCCAGGCTGGACGAGGCTTGGAGCCACCTGGGATTATGGAAGGTGTCCCTGCCATGGCAGGGCTGGCACTGGATGGGCTTTAGGTCCCTTCCAGGCCGTTCTGTGATTCCATGGCTCTCTCCAGGCTGCTCCCTGTTCCCTCCGTTCCTGTTCGTTCCCTGCAGCGGCTCAGCCGAAGGCTGCTGTGGTGGGATGCAGCTACAATAACAAATCACTTGTGGAGTTTGAGGTTTGGATCTCAACGTGGATGCCTCATCTTTTTCTTTGAGCAAAGCACACAGCTGAGAGCTGGCATCGGGTAGCTTTTTTTTGAGATGTAAAGCTTTGAGCGTGGAACCAATGGAAAATGTAAAAATCATTGTTAAAACGCTGGGAAAAAAGATTTGCTTTGACTCAGAGTATTTTATTAGAGCAAACCAAACCATCTTGCTGGGTTCTGACTGTTTTAAGTTTTCAATTGTATTCAACAATTCGAAATGAAAGGTCATTTCAGCTGAAATAATGACTCTTCCCCCGAAGCCATCTAAAAAGGATTCACAATGGTATGAAGCTTTTGTTTTTACATAAACAATTCATTAAGATCAACATGAACCTGCAAAAAAAAAAAAAGTGCCATCAATCAACATGTGTTTTTGCTTTAAAAAAAAAAGAAAAAAAAAAAATCCTGTTCAAACCAAACCAAGAGATGTGGGCTGATTATTTTGCACCAGCCCAGATTTATGGGCGGCTGTAAATCAGCTTCCCCCTCCCAAGTTGTAAAGGAGTGATAATGCTGCTCTTGTTTAAATTGTGGGTTAAACAGCAAAGCTGATGGAGGGAGGGTCTCCTGCAGGAGACGAGGGGCCAGGCTGGATCCTGCTTGGGCTTGTGCGTCCCACGGATAACGGCAGGAAATCATGGAGCAGCTTCCCTTCGGAGATGGCAACCGCCTGACACATCCCAAAGAGGCTTTTTGCAGATTCGTAGCTTTATTTAATGAAAACAGTGCAAGTGGTGAGAAATGGGGGCTCTTCTGATTCACTGCCTGTGCTGCCTTCAGCTGGGAATTAATTAACAACTCTTGGAGGTTATTTTTGTAAGCCTTAAGTAGCAGGATATTATCTGGTCTGTCCCGGGGCTGCTCCTCCTCGGAGCAGTAGCCAGGATGTCTGAGAGGGCTTGGGGGGCTCTTCCCCCCTCTCAGCCCATCTGCTCCCTGGACGAGCTGTTCTGGGAGTGGGCTGCTCTTTGAAGTTTGTTTGGAGTCCTGTCTAGACTCCCAAAAAATTCCTTCCTCCCCAGCTTTGCTTTCCTATTAAGCAAAACGAAGAAGTTTTTTAAAGTTTTGCCTTTGAAAAAGGTCATTTCTCATGCCAGTCCCAGCTAAACTTCTGTGAAAGACAAAAGCTTTTGAAATTCATCTGGTGGCCCCTGAGCTGCTTTTCCCTTTCTGGCTTCATAAACCCGCCCTGAATGACTTTCTCTGCAGGCGGAAATGAAATCCCTGTACCTGTTCTGTTTGGGTTGCATATCGAAGGCAGCAAGATGTCCAAGAAACACCGAATTTGAGAGTTTGGCTTGTTTTTGTTTCAGATAACGCTCATGGTTAATCTCACCCACAGATACTGGGGGAAGATATTGCTTTAAAGTGGGCATGGAAACATGCTCTGTGTTATTTGTGTTATTTCTCATTGTTCCTTTTCTTAATATTTGTTCACATAGCCAAATATATCTGTTTTGTTTTTTTTTTTAAATCATAATGAACTGGAGGATTCAGCGAGAACTGCAGTATTTTTTTATGGATGTCTCCCGTTGGTTTTCCTTTGTTTTTTAGCTTTTACGTGCAGTCATTATTTCCTGGAGGTTAATGCTTCTATGTTTATTCTAGATTTATGTTTAATCTTCGTTTCAAAGAACCCTAAAAATTAGGAATACTTTTCTTTCAACCCAGTGTTCATTCCTAGGAAAAATCTGTGCTGCTTGGAGCTGATCTCCAGCCCCACACTTGTGGCAGTGCCCATCTTCTTTTGAAAGAGGTTTTGTTAACAAGCTCTGCGGGTTCTGCACACCGAGAATCTCAGGAACCATGGGAACCGTGCTCTAGCTTTTTATCAGGCTGATCCAGATATTCCCAGAAGCTTTTTTTTTGGAGCAGAAATCATAGTAAAATTTTGAAGTTCATTCTGTTTTATATCTATGAAAAAAAGCTGTGAACTTTTCCTGACCCTTCACACGGACTGTGCTTGAAGCTGGCACAAATTTCATCTCATAACTCTCAGAAGAGACTAAAATGTCTTTACTTTTCTTCCCCCTTCCCTTCTTCTCCCCAGTCAAAACTTGTCACGGGTCCAAGGACAATGTTGCTCCAGTGGAACAGAGGCACCAGGTTTAGGACAGAGGATCCTGGAAGCCTAAAGCATGTGCAAAAGCAGTAGATCAGGGTAATTTTTTGGTCTAAAAGGCAGCAAAGGAACTGATTTCCCTCAGAACATCCATGATTGTGTGGTCACCTCTGGGCCTGAATTATTTGGAGACAACAAGTGGGGCTGTGGAAATCTGAGCACAGAATCCCAGAATTGTTTAAGGCTGGAAAAGCCCTCCAAGGTCATCCAGCCCAAGCTGTGCCTGATCCCCACCTTGTCCCCAACCCAGAGCACTGAGTGCCCCATCCAGGCCTTCCGTGGGCTCCCCCAGGGATGGGGACACCCCCCTGGATGCTCCTGTCCTGCCTGAAGGGGAAGGGGAACAGAGTTCACACAGTGCAGAGTGGGGAACCTCTCCCAGATATTTCACACCTGACCTATCTCCCCTTCCTGGGAATGTAATCCTGCCTGGGACTTCAGTAAATCCTTACTTCAGCGTTTTCCAAACTTCCCTTTCAATTAAACTCATTTTATTTTCCCCAGTTGACTTCTTATCTTTCCTCCAGCTCTTACAGACTTCCCAGGTGGCCAAATCCGACTTTCCATTGGATCTGTGAGGTCAGAACAAAAACAAGGTGACTTTTCCTTCTGGTGGCTGACTCCGGAATTGGGGAATTACACAGCTGGGGCTGGCCCTTGCCAAGGAAAAGCAGCAGGAGTTCGTTAACTTTGGGAAGGCGTTTTCGGGGCTGGGTGGGGCCCGCGGGGCGCTCGCCAAGCGGGAAAGGAGTTTGGCTGCAGGGAAATTGGGATGTGCTCCCAAACTGGGCTCCCAGCACAACTCAGGCAGCTCCGTTCACCTGGGCAGGTGAGTGAGAGGCGGCTCGGGGCAGGCTGTGGCACCCTGACGGGACCAACATCCCATTCCTCCCTGCCCTGTTTCCAGGGATTTCCTCTGCTGGAACCCACTGGACGCTCTGTCTGTACAGAGGGAAGGCACCTGGAGTCATCCTCTGTGGCAAAAACCTGAGAATCCTCAGCGACCAGCTGGGCTGGGCTCGCTCCTGCTTAAGAAACTCCTTTTAGTGCTGAAAGATGTGTGGAAAAACAGAACCTGGCAAAACCACAACAGAGCAGTCCAAGGGGAAAGAAAGGGTAGGATGAATCCCCACACTTAAGGATAAATAATCAAACTTTATTTTTACAAAATAGGACCATTTAAATGAGTGTGTTTCCATCTTGAAAAAATTCAAAATGTGAATTTACAAGAGAAAAAAAAAGAAGTATGTTAGATTATTTTCGTAAATAAATTAGATAGGCTTTTTAAACCAGTCTGGCTGGTTTTAACTTGTAAAAAAATAAATGTACTACTAGGACCGGTTTGTAGTTAAAACAACTGACTTGTATCTTGCTTTTGGGTGAAATATTTTATTGGATATGTTGTATTCCTATTTGTTTGTGGCTTGGAAGTTCAAGGCAGGGAATTGTACTTCTGGGTGCATATAGAGCGTGATTTTCCTTAGGACTGTTTTCCACGTGGGTTCTCCAGTGGTGGCAGGAGGTAAAACGAGGGGTCCAACTTTATCCTGAGTTTCCCAGGGTGGGATTTGCCTCCTGTTCTCCTGGGCTGCAGTTTGGCGTCTCAGCTTGCGCACGCTGAGTGGGAGAGGGGAGAGGGGAACATCCTCCAGCCGCTGGTCCAGGGGCTGGGGCTGGGCTGGGCTCTGCTCGCAGCTTTGTGCCGAGCTGCTGCTGAGCGGTTGCACCCCGAGCATTCGGGGCAGCAGCCACGGGCCTGCCGGACCCCCGGCTCTGGGGCGCTCTGCGTGGCACGGGGCAGCTGAGGTCACAGCCCGCTTGATGCCTTAGGGTTTAACTTCTATATTTTCATGTATTTGTAATCCTGCAGTTCTTTAGTGTGTAACTCTGAGCTCCACACAGAGTGTGAGCAGCTGCTTTTCCCATTTTGGTCAGACACAACAATTCCTCTCCAGGCCTTATAATCAATGACACCTCACTGTCTCAGACCCCGAGAAATGGAAACAAAAGTGAGTTGGGGGGAGCAAACTGCGAGAATGGGACTGCACTGCCTGAAGCTGGAATGGGACAATTAACCTCTGATATGCAAATGGACAGAACTTCTATCTGTCCCAAAAACGTGTGGCTGTGTCCATCCTGGGTGCAGTCTCTGTGAGACTCCTGCACTGCCCAAGGTGCGCCCTGGGAAGGCCTTTCCATAAATCCCTGCCCTTTATCCTTAACTCTGCCCAGCCTCTGCTCCGGGGCAGCCTCTCCAAGGCATCACGGTGACATGAGCTGCTGTGACAGCCAGCCCGAGGGGGGCACAAGGCACAGGCAGAGCTGCATGGATCATGGATCCCACTCCCTTCCCCTGGGAAGTTTTGGCCGGCTCCTGCTGTTGAAAGCTGTGTGGGATGTCAGCCCTGGAGCTCTCTGGAAGCTGATGTTGCCGTGCGCTGCCAGAGCAACAGGGCTCACCGAAATGGATTGTTGGAGATACTTCCAGCTGAGAAAGCTTTTCTCCTGGAAGAGATCCGTGGGATGGGGATAACACCTTCTTGCACGAACACGGATCCTGAATCTGTGGCTGTGAGCTGTGCCTGGGCCGGGCACTGGGCGTTCTGTGCAGTGTCTTAGGCCCAAGAACAAACCTTGGCGCTGCTTTGGGAGAATGATGGAGGAGTAACAAGTGACAACAAAAGTGTCACGTTGCTCAGGGACCTGCCTGCCACCCCAGCCTGGTTCCTGTTTAACCTGTGCACCATTATCCTGGAGAAAAGGAGGCTCAGGGGGGACCTTGTGGCTCTGCACAACTCCCTGACAGGAGGGGGCAGCCGGAGGGGTCGGGCTCTGCTCCCAGGGAACAGGGACAGGAGGAGAGGGAACGGCCTCGAGTTACACCAGAGGAGACTCAAACTGATAAGAGGGAAAAATTCTTCATGGAAAGGGTGGTGAGGCATGGGAACTGCCCAGGGAGGTTTGGAGTGCCCATCCCTGGAGGTGCCCAAGGAAGGGCAGGACGTGGCACTCAGTGCTCTGGGCTGGGGACAAGGTGGGCATCGGGCACAGCTTGGACTGGATGACCTTGGAGGGCTTTTTCAACCTTAATCATTTCCCGATTCTGTGATTCTGTAATAAAATGATGGAGAGAAGGCAGAAATCATGGAAAAATGCCTGTGGGCATGAGCCACGGGAGGTCACCTCCCCTGACCTCCTGACTTCAGAGTGGTCTCACCTGGCCCAGGGCCTTGTCCTGTCTGGTGTAAAATCTGTGCCAAGGTGGGGGGCTCCAGCCTCCCTGGGTCCCTGTTCCACGAGCAGCCATCCCCAGCCAAGATCTGAGGAAAAATGACCTTTTGGATCCAATGCTCACTACAGGGGTTTCTGTCATTCCTCATGCAAGCACTGCTGACCTGGGGAAGGGTCTCGATTTTCCCGTGCCTCTCTGGTGCATCTGCAAACCTGCTAACGACCCTTCATTCCTTTCTCTGCACCGTCCATTAAGCAGCAAGCTGGGGAGTTGTGTGTTAATGTGTTCAGACAGTGGCCAGGGCTTCAGCAGGGATCCTCAGGTACAGACTGATCCGAAGTGACAGCAACAAAGACAAAAAGTTGTGCAAATATTTCGGGGATGATCTGAAAATGCCCTGTGTTGTTCACTGTCAAACACTTTAACGGCATGTTCTAAACAGACCAAGTTGCTTCTGCTGCAGACATCGAAATATTTCCCTTTTTTTTTTTTAATGTGGCAGATTTATGAAGTTTCATCTCATCAGTGGTTATTAATTAATTATTAATCCTCCCTACTTGCCTTTTCTCAGGAAAATGCATTGGAAGCTGGTGTTGAGGCAAGAGGGGGAAGAGATGCAGTCAGCCTCAGGTTATTAGGAATACAATGGTATGGAAGTGGTTTTCCTTTATATAGGGAACTGCTAATTGGGTGTTAGGGGCTGCTAACTTTATAGACTTGTAAAACTGCACTGACTGGGGCTGACACTTGTGTAAAGTCTCCAGGGGGAAAAGCCAAGTTTTCCTGTCACTCCACGGAAAAGCTTAGGAAACCAAGGGAAAGAGCAGTTGTTGTGCTGTTTGTGCTTCAGGAATTCACAGTTCTGTAATTTAAACAAGATTTCAGATCTCCTCGTGGTCTTTGCAAACCAATTGTAAATGTTCTTTCTGAGAACAGCAGAACAAATTTCAAAATGGCCTAAACTTCATTCACACAAGGCCAGACCCAACCCAAATTCCCACTCCCATGGTTTTCAGAGAGCCAGCGAGTGGAAATACATTTACTGGAATCTTGTGCCAGGAGAACTCAGGCAGGGGAGCAGCCCAGAGTTCATATCTTGGGCACAAAAATGGGTAAATAGAGTTTTGTCAGTATTTTCTCCATACAGAGGTGGAAAGAGTCTGTTGTTTTAAACACAAACCACTCAGTTTGTACCTCTTTTCTTGCCTAAATAACAGGAATGACAGTGAACAGGTCTTGAGGATTTTTAGAAATCAAATCTTTCTGAGGGGAAAAAAAAAAAAGGCATAATTTCCTTAATTTTTAAGATGTGTTAAGAGTGTATAAATCTGAGTATTGGGCCTTGAGGGACTGCACTGCTGGGCTTGTGCAGGTGCACACGGTAGTGAAAGCAATAAAACACCCAAAGTGCTCAGTGCTCTTGATTTATTCAGATCAATTTCTGAGCTCTCCTGTATGGAAACTGCACCACCAGAGATGTCCCACCCCATGGAAATGAGGGAATGGGCAAAGTGTTCCTGAAGGCTGCATGCACAAAACTCAGCGTGGTGAGGCTGGGGATAAACCAGCTCTAGGTTTAACCTTTGTTTTTTTCTGAGACAGACGATGCAAGTGTCAGTTTTGTAAATAAAATGTTGTTGTTGATGTGGAGTGCTTCCCTCCCACTCTGCTCCCTGGGACCCTGTGGAAGGGACATGGTCAGCAGTGGGTTGGGATGGTGATTTATGGCTTTGAACTGCCACCGTCAAGTGTCTGCACTCAGAAAGAGAGAAAATGCCAGCAGAAAGTGGGCATGAGGTGACGAGTGTCCTCCAGGTGACAAATATCTCTGTGTCCCTTTGCATCTGAGAAACTGGTAACAACTAAATGATGGTAGAAAAAGGGGTTTGTACATTTTGGGGGAAAACCTCAAGCCTGTGATGCTTCTGAGCGCTGCAAATCCTTGGTCTGGGTCAGGGATAACCCCTCAGTCTGGAGCCGTGCAGAAATGATGTCACCAGCAGATATTATATTTATCAGGATGGGTCCTCGCAGCTCCCCACATCTGTCTGGCACAGGAAGCTGGCCAGATGTGCATCCCTGACTGGAACAGCAGCAGGAGGAGAGCCAGGGCCAGCCTGGGCACCAAGACATGACACCGACATCCTTGTTCCCAGCAAAATTCCCTCTGGCAGGGGAAAGAGAGGTGAGGTTTCCTAGCCAAGCTGGAGGTGAAAATGTGCTTTTCCTCTGATTATCCAAGCTGTGCAAGGATTCAGGTGGGACTGAGCATGAGGCCCTGCATGACTTAGCTGAGCAGAGCCAGTCTGCCTGCAGCAGGAGGCAGAGCCAGAGCCTTGGCTGGCTCTGCAGCGGCCGTCAGCCCTGGGCACGCGGAGCTCCCGGAGCCTCCCCAGCCCCGAAATCCCGCTGTAGCCGGGGGAAGTTGTCTCTCCATCACTTGTGCAGGCAGCAGTAATGTTCCCATCAGTTCCAGAGCCCTGAGCCCTCCTTCCCCATCCCTCCCATCCCTCCGAGGTCCTCCTTCACCGGTGGCACTCCCTGGCTGTGGGCCAGGTGTCTGGGAGGAAGGAGGGATAAATCCCAGTATTATTCCCAGTCAGGGAAGGAAATGAGTGATTAGGTGTACATGGGACTCAGAGTGTCCAGCTTATTATCAGCGCTGGTATTCCAGCTATGCACAGCACAGCATCAGGGAGAGGGAAAGTATTTCCTGAGAGCTGCCTCTGCCTTTCTTCGTGCCTGATGCAGAGATAAGGCCCTGCTCTGACGGATCTGCCCTGGGAGATACTGAGATGGATTAGGTCTGTTACTGAGGGAATTGGTCAGATCCTCGCAGTACAAAGCTCAGCTTCTACTGTGATAGCTCTCAGGCTGTGCTTTTATGTTTTCCCTCCCCTCAAAAAGAGCTTTTATATCTACAAAGAGATGTTTAACTCCTTGAGAAAAATCTATTTGCAGAATCAAGACGGGGAAAATAAAAGAGCACTGATACTTTACCTACAAATCTTCCTGGCTTTTGTAGTGACATTTAAACTGTATTTGAATGTCAGCTAAACCACCAAGGTGATGAGCATCTTACACAGACATCCTGTTAATGGTGGAGTGACATCTTCCCTCTCTGTTGTTATTTACTTGAAACATTAAACAGAGTTTAAATGATTTAAATATATCTGCGGTCATAGTTTAAAGGATGTTTCTTACAGGGCTGCTGACTTTTTAAACTGATTTTAGTAAGGTTTGTGCCACACACCACTGAATTCACAGCTCCAAGCACGGGTTTGAAGACTGCAGTGCAAAACCCCTTCCAGCCCTGTCCAGGTGATACCTCTGGCCTTGCTTTTATAGGTTTTCCAATACAGAATCAAAGTGTGTTCAGGTGGTCTGTGTTTCCTCAGGAACCGTGATGCCAGCAGGAATAGCTGTCCCTGGTGCAGCTCTCTGGCTTCATCTTCTAAACCTTGAAAGCCCTGTCAGGATTGACAGGAACCTTTGCTTGGGTTTTTAAATGGATAATTCTGAGCAGCTCATCAGCAAACCCTGCTTGTACAGAGGGATGCTGTGAGGAATCAGGAATTCAGGAATCACGTTCCTGTCGCATCTGTCCACATAAAAGTTTGATGGAGAAGGGTCCAAGGAAGCCTGTTGGAAAGTCGCAACGAGGTTTGGAATCCACAGCTTTAAAAGTATGGATTGAGTGATGGGAAATGTCCTCTGTGGACCAGCATGGCTGGAAACGAGGAAAATGACTTTTCCCCTGAGAATAATTTACTGCCGTGCTCTTCTTATGGTGTTGTGGAATATGAGGGAGAGTCCTCTGCTGGCCCCGAAAAGTCCCGGGTGATTTGGGAGCGTTCTGTGTGAGTGGGGTTTGGCACAGACACTGCTAACGACAGTGCTTTGGAGCAGTTACACGCTGGAGTTCCCTTTGGAATACCTGTTCTGGCAGCCCTGGGAATGCCTTCAGAGCTCCCTTTGGCATCCTTTGGTCTCCTGTGGTTTTGTTTGCTTTGCATCTCACGTGCCTGTTTGTTTCCCAGAGATGTGTAGTTGTTTATCTCGATCATCAGGGAATATCCAACCTGTTGACATGTAAATACAGCAGCTGTTATTTGTAGAGCTTTTGTGGTCGGTGATCTACAAATTATTCCCAAGTTGTTATCTTCGCTATTGTATTGCACTGCTCACTGTTGTAAAGCACATTTGGGTGGTTTTAATGTGTCCTGGGTATTAAAAAAAGCAGGAGTGAATAGCAATCAGATGATTCCTGGGATAGTGGAAGGTGTCCCTGCCCCTGGCACGGGGTGGAAGGAGATGATATTTGAAGTCCCTTGTAACCCAAACCATGCAGCAAATAAAGCCCAGCCGATCACATCTCTGACCTAATGCTGTTGGAGCTCCCCTCACACGAGGTGCTGCCTGGGAAGGTGATTTCTGGGAATCTGCTCATCCTTCTGCTGTGCAGGAGCCATTGGAGTGGAAGTGTCTGGGGAGCTGAACCCAAATCCTCAACTCCAACTCACGGAATCTTCTGGAGTGGTGGCTGTGGCTCTACCTGGCTTCTGCAGGGAGATGTTTGGAAAGAGGAAATCACTCTGGCACAATTTACCAACAGAAAGTGGCTTTTTGGTGTCCCACAGCAACCTCTGAAAACATGGAAGTGTCTGGAGCCCTGGAGTCACAGCCGAGGCTGGGCATCGCTCTTTGCCGTTGCAGAGCAAAGCCCCAAGTGCTGGATTGCACTGCTGAAGCCAAGTTTTGTAAGCAGCCTCTCACTTTTTCCCTTCCACGCGTTATCTGTACCTCGGGGAGATGCCTCACGAGGTGAAGGCTGCTGCTGTGGATCAGGTTTGTGGGCCCAGGCCCACAGCCCCGGTGTTTCCAGGCTGCCGGATCCCGGGATGGCTTCACCCAGCAGCGTTAAGCACCACGTTGTTGCAACATGTTAAATTGCTTTAAATGCAATCAGCCTCCCCATCAGGCTCGGGGTTGATCATTGCCATATTTGTAAAAGGAAAGCTGAAGACATTTTCTTGGCAGGTTCCAAACTCCACCACACAACCCCGTAACGTGATCCCGGACTGGAGGAGCTTTAGGGCTTGTAGGGAAATGACCCCTGGGAGCCTCAGCGTGGGGATGCTGCCGTGCAGGAGGCCGAAATCCTCAAGGATGTAAAGACTTTTAAAGCAAACTCAGGCAGTAATTTCACTTTGCTGAACTAGGTTTAGGCAGTTTTACTTCCAGGTTCCTTCTGATTATTTCAGAGCCCCGTGTGACACCTCACAGATAACATAAGTGGCTGCAGTTTACTTTTGCTCTTAAACTCTGCATTTAAAGAGAGCCTGGAGGTGTGCATTTGTTTTTATTAACACTTGGCATAGCCCAAACTGCACAGTCTTGATAAAGACAGGGTGGCTGAGGTGGCTGTTAACTCCCGAGGTTTCTGCATTTGTTTTCCATCCATCCCTCACAGATCCTGCAAAGGAGAGCTCCAGCTGCCTCGGGAAGCTGTAAAAGAAAAGCTCTGAGGTGAATACACCAGCTTATTGTACTTGAAAACCTCAAATCTCATTTGTCAGCTAAACACAGTATTAGAATTAAAATACAAAAAATAGCGAAAGATAAATATTTCGACAATATCACTCCACTGAGGAGACTTTTCAAACCTCTGCGTTACTGAACACCACCGCCACCACATATTTATAATAAAATGTCCCGTGGATTTAAACAATGCATTCAGTCTTTCAGTGAGGAGCTTCTGGAATACCATTGTTCCCAGCCATGACTTTATTTTGCAGGTAACTCTCAAGTTTCAAAGCTATTAAATGTTATTATTCAGCCCCCTCTCCTCTCCCCCTGCCATTCTCTCAGCAAGCCTGTGCCACTCTGCAGTCCCTCTTGATTAGACTCTGTTGAGAAACGAGCAGGTGAATGAGCTTTTTGTGCTCTTGGCCACGGGGATTTGGGAAGCCAGGAATGAAGGTTTCTGTTGCCCCAGTGGGTTGTTAACTCTCTGAATTCCTGTGAGTTTGCTTCTCCATGGAGCGTTGTGATGGAGCCTCTTCCCTTCCTGGGAGTTCTGTAGGAATCTTCCTGGCCACTGCAGCAGGAGAGTTTTGGATTCCAACCACACAGTATTTTTTCACCTCCTGAAACACTTTACATTTTAACATCCTGTAGTTCTGCTGTCTTTTGGTCGGGTGCCAGGCCTTGATTTGGGAATTGGATTAGCGGGTAGGTGATGAGCAGAGAGATCACACAGGAGAGCACCAAAATTTCCAAGCTAAATTCTGGAGGAAGGAAGGAAGGAAAAAGGAGATTATACTGCAGTCTTACTAATGCCTTTAGACACGCTCAAAAGTGAGACATATGACCTGTAAATAAACATGAGCTAATAGATTCTCACCATGCTTCACATCATGCTTTGGGGTGATACTGAACTATAAATAAAGCGATAGATGTAAACAATAAGCAAACCCAAGGGAATGGCTGGAGCTGTGTTTAGGAGGTTTAGGTTGGACATCAGGGGAAGGCTCTTCCCCCAGGCTCCCTAGGGAATGGGCACGGCCCCGAGGCTGCCAGAGCTCCAGGAGCGTTTGGACACCGCTCCCAGGGATGCCCAGGGTGGGATTGTTGGGCTGTCTGTGCAGGGCCAGAAGCTGGACCTGATGAAATTTGTGGATTCCTTCCAATTCAGGATATTCCCTGATTCTGTATGTAAAATATCCTGAAATCTGCTGCAGACAATGTGTTTTTCCTCTTTTTCCTTAAAATCGCTTAAAAGACTTCACAAAACTGTCTGGAAGCTCTGAGAAACTCCTTTGAATGAAAGAAATGAGGAAAACAATCCCCCCAAATCAACACCTGTCCCTCAGCCTCAAGGCCACGCAGTTTTCCAGCACTCCAAGGACTCAGAGAGCGGGAAGGGATGTACAGGGATGTGTTACCTCAAAGTATTTTTGTAATTATTATGATTCAGCCTTTGCTAATGGTTACCACACGGTGTCTTTTCAGCTGACACGTTCTCCCCTCCAAGTTCAGCTCTGTGGGAAGTGCTGATTCCCTTGAAGTGGGCAATGTTGGCCGGGAAAGGGAAAAACCAAGAGAAGAGAGGAGCTGTTTTAACGTAGTCCAGGGCAGTGCTGGGTGAAACTGAGAAATGGAAAATACAGAGCAAGTGTCAGGAAGGAAAAATCCTCATTGCAGGATTTGGTAGCCTCGAGGATTAACTATAAAAGTAGGTGGTGGGAGCTCCATGCTTGGGTCAGCTGCAGCAACATGAAATAAACTTTTCAGAGTGCAGGAGGGAATAATTTTGCACAGGGAAGAGGCAGGAGTAGATGGAAATGTTGCTGATTTCCCAACAGAAGAGGGGAAAGTGAGACACTCAGACTGCTGCACTGAAGTCTCAACATGATTTCACTCCATGCTTGTTGCCAGGTTAACCAGCAATTGTTGATTAAACAAACTGAAAAGCATTCTTCTGGCCAGGTCTGCCCATGTCACCATTTTGGGGCTTTTTATAAGGTGTTAAATGAGATTCTGACATCCCTGTATGTGCAGATGGGCTGATGTGAGCCCCAGAGGCCCTGAGGGTCTGACCTGCGTCACTGGGACTGTCAGGACAGCAAGCTCATGCATTTTGGAAGCTTTTTGACAATTTGAAAGGCACTCAGCCCAAATAGTTAATCTGTCTCTCTCTTCCCCCTCCCCAAGATTCAAAGAGAAGGGAGCCAAGGAAAAATTTATTAGAGCGCAGCATGCCCGTTCCTTTTTTTAACATTAAATAGGAGTGTTGGATTTAGTTAAAATCCAGGGTTAAAATGGAGAGGGATTTAACCTCTCACTCCCCAGCAGTGAAGAATCAACACAATGCCTGTGCCAGGCACAGCTGATCTGCTGGTTTGAGGTTCAGAACCTCCCATGGTCACCTGCAGGTGGAGTGGCTTCAGCCAGGAGCACCATTCAAAAGCAGATGAGCTCCTGAGCCAGCAAAACCCAATCTTCAAAGATGTCGGAGTCAAACTGTGGAGCCTCCAAACCCGTGTGGGGTGGGGGCTGCGGAGCCCCTGACCTGCAGATCAAAGGCTGGTTTGAACCCTCGCTCCA
The DNA here is from genome assembly GCA_013398955.1 of Callaeas wilsoni. NCBI lineage: Eukaryota > Metazoa > Chordata > Aves > Passeriformes > Callaeidae > Callaeas > Callaeas wilsoni. Next base: position 29,308 of record VWPU01001542.1, on the reverse strand, counting down.
AGCCCCGTTGGGACATCAAAAGTCAGCAGCTACAGCCCAGCTCCCCCAAGGGCAGCAGGCAGGGAATGTGACACGGGCCCCATCCCTCCCCCAGCTCCCTCTGGAACAGCGTGGCCATTGTAGGGAAATGAAACCAGCATCCATCTTCCCTGTGCTTTGATCCCCGTGTTTGATCATCACATAGCTCTTATCGTTTCCAGGCACAGATGACACCCAGAGGAACATTTTCCAGCGTTCCTGTCTTTGCTGTTAGACAGGACGAGTGTTTAAGCATCTATTACCTGTAAAAATCTATAAATACAGGAACGGAAGAGTTGTCACGTGGAGGTTTGTGCTCCTCCTGATCTGCACAGGCACTGCTGGAATTAATGGGGTTTGGAGGAACAAAAAAATACCCCAAACCTCTCCATCCTCTGCTGTGCTCCTGCTCTCCAGGAAATCCTTGGCAGCAGCAGGTATCGGTGATAAGGACACCAGTGTGGCCTCCCTTGGAGCCAGCATCCCCCAGCCCTTGCTGTGTCCAGGGAATTGCAGGAGCACACCACTCTTCCCTGGCAGCTCTGGCCAGGTTTAACTGTTCCCTCCCCCAGGAGCTGTACAGCATGAGCAATGTGAAATAGAACCCAGTATGAGCCATGAGCCAGGGAAGCCTGCTTTCCTAGGGATTTATTCCTTATGGCACCCACTGCTGTCTCAAATGGAAGGACCTTTTCACATCTGGAGCGTTTAAAAAGCACTTTTTGCCTCTGTGCAGACTCTGGGGTGGTTGTCAGGGCTGAGCTCACAGTTCTGTCACAGCACGTGGAGGATTTCTGTCCTTTATCCACCCATTTGTATCAGCGGGCAGGAATTTCCTCAGAAGGCCCTTCTGCTCCTTGGGGAATACAGACCCAACCCAGAAGGGGTTAAACAGGGCTGGGATGCTGCAGGACGGCAAAAATAAATTGGCAAAACCAAATTGTTCAGCCTTGCTTTGCCCAGCTCCATCCTCTCCATGTGCTTCCCTCGGCTGCATCCAAGACAAGCTCCCTTCCCTTCCCCTCTTCTCTTTCTCTTTCTCTTCTCTTCTCTTCTTTTCTCTTCCTCTTTTCTCTTCTCTTTCTCTTCTTTCTTCTCTTTCTTTTCTCTTCCTCTTTTCTCTTCTCTTTCTCTTCTTTCTTCTCTTTCTTTTCTCTTCCTCTTTTCTCTTCTCTTTCTCTTCTTTCTTCTCTTTCTTTTCTCTTCCTCTTTTCTCTTCTCTTTCTCTTCTTTCTTCTCTTTCTTTTCTCTTCCTCTTTTCTCTTCTCTTTCTCTTCTTTCTTCTCTTTCTTTTCTCTTCCTCTTTTCTCTTCTCTTTCTCTTCTTTCTTCTCTTTCTTTTCTCTTCCTCTTTTCTCTTCTCTTTCTCTTCTTTCTTCTCTTTCTTTTCTCTTCCTCTTTTCTCTTCTCTTTCTCTTCTTTCTTCTCTTTCTTTTCTCTTCCTCTTTTCTCTTCTCTTTCTCTTCTTTCTTCTCTTTCTTTTCTCTTCCTCTTTTCTCTTCTCTTTCTCTTCTTTCTTCTCTTTCTTTTCTCTTCCTCTTTTCTCTTCTCTTCATCTTCTCTTTTCTCTTTCTCTTCTCTTTTCTCTTTCTTTTCTCTTTTCTCTTCTCTCTTCTCTTTCTCTTCTTTTTTCTCTTTCTCTTCTCTTCTCTTTTCTCTTTCCTCTTTCTCTTCTCTTTTCTCTTCTCTTTCTCTTCTTTCTTCTCTTTCTCTTCTCTTCCTCTTTTCTCTTCTCTTTCTCTTCCTCTTTTCTCTTTCTCTTCTCTTCTCTTCTTTTCTCTTCTCCTTCCCTTTCCCCTTCCCATTCCCCTTCCCCTTCCCTTCTCTCTCCGATTTCCTGGGCTGAGCAGGGGAGGCCCTGCCTTGGCTGGCTCAGCCTTCATCATCTCCTCATTAAATCCCCAAACAAATGACTTTGTGTGTTCCCATCCCTCTCCCCTCGTGCGTGGAAGGAGCTGCCCGTGGGTATCTGCGGAGCTGTTCCAGAAATCCTCCTTCCAGCCCCGCCGTGCCGGGATCCCCACAAAACCAGCCTTGTTATCAGTGGGGTGGGACGGCGCCGAGCCCCGGGCTGGTCACACTGATCCCACTGTTCCAGGGGCTCCAGCTTTCCAGAGGGTCACGGAGGCTCCCGAATTCCTGCTGGCAGAGGGCTGCAGCAGCTTTACACCCTCCCCAGTCTGGTAAGGCAGAGCTGCGGTGGTGGTGTGGATTAGCACATCCTGAGGTGTTCCTGCTGGGCAGGGAGAAGGGAGAGTCCTCTGCAGGAGTGGGATGGGTCCCATTAGTCTGGAAAAAAGGGGGATTTAAGTCAGCTGATAAAGGAGTGTTTGGGGAAGTGGATCCAATCCCGAAGTCGCTATGTGAAACAGCTGAATTTTCTCAGTTCTGGTTGACTCAACAAGAAATCGGAAGAATTAACTTTTAATTGGTTGACTCAACAAGATATTTAAAGAATTACCTTTTAAAATGATATAAAAATATTTTTTAAAAATATCCAGGCCACATCATTTGGATGAAGTATGAACAGCCCAGCAAGACAATCCTGACCTCTCAAAACCCAAATCAAAACATTCCTCAGTGCCAAGGGGGTGAATTGTCATCAGTTGTTCTGATTTGTCCTTCTTGGTGCCTTGATTCCCTCAGCACTATATCCATGCTCCCTAAAATCCAGCATTTTGGAGCAGCCAGAGGAAGCAGCTGCAGGATAATTTTCACAATCCAGGAAAAAAGTTCAAATAGTCTCAATATTTATCAGTCAATGTCAGGATGAATTTATTGGCGAGTTGAACTTAAATTATGATAGATCCATTTTATACCTGTTGTTTCTCTTCCTGTACTGTGTGCTTTTTCTTTCCTGGAGGTATTAAATAGCTACATAAATCCTGGTAATCCTTCATTCATGGGATTTAAGGGAAAAAATCCAGGAAGAAGGCTGTCAGGAGAACGGACAGTTATTTCCAGAGTGTGTGCTGCCAAAAAGCTCATTGTTGGAGCGTTAGAATGGCTTCTGTCACAGAAAGGAATTAGCTCAAGGAGGTGGTTTCTTGTAACAACTTTTGCTAAACCATTTGACCACTTGATTCAGTCTCACAGCATTTTTTTTTTTTTCACATGGAAAAATAAGCATCCTTCTAGTTCAGGAGAAATTTTTTCCCCTAAATATGAATTACTGTGCCGCTGGTGTGGGCAGTCTGGAAATCTCTTTTAGGGTAGGGATGAATTGCCTCACAAATTTTAGTGATTGTTGACTATTAAGATGTGGGTTTTTAAGCAGGGGTTCAGAGATGCAGCGAGGCAGGAGTCAGAGCCAGGAATGAATTATTTATTAAATTTACAATACCATTTATATATTCTAGTTCCATAAAGCAATTGAACAGTGTTCACACTTCTCCCAGGGTGATTGGTCAAAGTCTCAGACACCCACTTAGAAATGTTTTTTCCTAATATAATGTCCACGAGGTCAGAAGATACCAGATATGAATGCTATTTACAAAAACCCTATCTGTTGTTTACATAGCTTACACAGCAAAGGAAAAGTTCTCACAGAATGAATGCAAGAAGAGAAAATTTCCCTGCTCACAGCATTTCAGCATCCACATTAAGAAGATGGTGATGCCCCTTTATGTGGAGGTTTTTTGGTGGGGTTAATGCTGGGGCTCTGCTTTGGCTGTGCAAATCTGGGAAACACTTGGAATAAGGAGCAGTCACTGTGAGAGTGGAATGAATTCCAAAGGATGCCTCGCATCAATACGGCAATTAAACAAACAAATCGGAGTAATTACAGACAGCCAGTAATGCACTTCATGAGCTGTTTGAAAATCCCACACTGGTTTGGGTTGGAAGGGATTTAAAGCCCACCCAGTGCCAGCCCTGCCATGGCAGGGACACCTCCCACTGTCCCAGGCTGCTCCCAGCCCTGCCCAGCCTGGCCTTGGGCACTGCCAGGGATCCAGGGGCAGCCACAGCTGCTCTGGGCACCCTGTGCCAGGGCCTCAGCACCCTCCCAGGGAACAATTCCATCCCAATATCCCCTTTAACCCTCAAACTCAATACTCTCATATTGCAGCCCAATCCAAGCTTCTTTAAAAATGCGATTTTTAGTTTAATCCGAATTATTTTTACTTTTACTGTTTTTTTCCCGGGTTTGTGTCCTGAAGTTCGGTGATTTAATAAAAAGTCCTTTATTTCTGTAATTATTCTGAAAGAGTGTAGAGGCCCAGATTGGAGTCTGGTGCTTGATTTTATTCCAGGAAGCGTCAGATAGTGCTTGGAAAGCCTGACCTATTATCTAAAGCTGGAGCTGAGCTGTCCTTTTCCCTCTCTGGGACAATCTCAGTTCAAATAGATGCTATAAATAAAATTATAGCTCAAAGCACTATAAAATGTAAAATAATTCTTCTCATCTCCTCCTCATCGCTGCATATTTAAGGATAAGATTTATTATTACACAGGTTCCCCCCTCCATAAATCATTTCCTAGAATGCTTGTTGGGTGCAATTCTTTAAAGCTCATGTATGAAATGTGAAGGAAACCATGAATATAATCCCAGAACCGGTTTAGTGGAGGAGCTGTGAGCTGTGCATGGGAGGCAGCCTGGCCGGAGCAATCCTGATCCGGAGCCAGTCCATGGAAAAGCTCCGATGCCTTCAATGGCTTTTGGATCTCAGCCCATGGTTCTGGCTTCTCACCTTGCTCCCAGCTGCTGAAGTGCCTTAAAAGAGGCTAAAAATACATCAAATAGCTCTGGAACATTATTTTTGTGTGTAAGAAACTGCTTTAGTTGCTTTTTGGGGCTGTGGGTGGTCCATGGCCGTCTCTGCGGGTCCCATGGGCTGTGCTTAGGGAAACTGGGAGCCTCTGGAGTGGCCACTTCCCAGTTAGCCAGTAGGGCTTGGAGACAGAGGAACTGGGCAAGAAAAATGAATAGTGAGACTCGTTGTGCTGCTGTGGATGTCTCAGGGATGGCGTGGAAAAGAAACAAAGAAGTGTTACATTCTAAAAAAGGAAACTGTCATTTTTTTAGTATAGAATGCACCTTCAGGAGGTGGGAATGTTTGGAAGGTGTGATGGATTGAACACGCTGTGGGTGTGGGATGTCCCTGAGCTCTCTCATCCCCCATCCTTTCCTCTGGGATATTTCTCTTTCTGAATGATGAGGTAGGGAGAGACACAAAGACTTTATTTCTCCCTGCCCAAACAAAAGGTGTCAATAGAGGCACCAGCTTGAAAAATACGGATTTCAATTTCAAGGAATGTATTTAAACTGTTGTCCTGAGGAGCTGTGGCTGCCCCTGGATCCCTGGAAGTGCCCCAGGCCAGGCTGGACAGGGCTTGGAGCCCCCTGGGACAGTGGAAGGTGTCCCTGCCATGGCAGGGGTGGAACTGGATGATCTTTAAGGTCCCTGCCAACCCAAACCAGTGTGGGATTCTCTAATTCTGTGAAATCAGTAGAGAATTCTCTGAATTCAGCAGAACTTGGGTAAGACTTCAAGTTCTCTCGTGTTTTTGAGGGAGGTGAGTGATGAGCCTCTCCCTGTGCTCTTGGAAGGCTCCGCTCAGGAGGGCTAAAGGGTGGGCACTGCTTTTCGATCCATCATTTTGCCTGACCACTGCTCCATCCATTCCCCTTCCTGTGCTTTATCCATTCAGATCCTGGGTTCTTTGAAGCAGGGATGAATCCCATTCTTTCTCGGCGTGGTCTCTCAGGCAGGCAGTTCCTGGTGGTAGCAGCACCAGGGATATTTTCTCGAGCCTTGTCTCAGGAAATGCTTGACAAAAGCCAGCTGTAGCAGTTCCCAGCTCACAGCATTTCTGAATCCTTTCAGCCCTGTATCAGAACAAAACCCAAAGATCTGGGATAACTCTGAGCTTTGGAAAAAGTTTGATTCTGCTCTAAACTTGAGCACTGGTGCTTTACTCTCTGGAATAAAAGCTGTGCCCGTGAGCATCTGTGAACTCTGCACAAGTTCAAAAACCAGAACCAGACCCACACTTTGTGGCTTCAGCCCATCTTTCATTCATTAATTTCTAAAGTATTTTATGGCCTTGGTTATCTGGCTGCTTCCTGATGCCTTTAACAGCTTCCTCCGAGCAAGTGAAGGTAATAAATTTACAATCCCCATTCTTAGGGAAGTCTTAAGCAGAGTCACTTTCTTTAAAATAAAATAAAAAAGGAGGAGGGCGGGGTTCATCGTTTGATCTCTGGATGTCTGGCAGTTGGTAGGGAAACAATGCAAATAATGACTGTGACTGATGAAATGGAGAGGAAGAAAATCTGATAATTGGGCATGCAGGGAGATGTATGAAGTGGAAGATGCTGGATCAATCACTGGAGCTCTGTGCTGGGCTTAGGAAGGGTATTCCCAGCAGCATTCCCAGCTCGGGGCCCTGGTGGCAGCACAACTTGTTAATCATCACACCCATCAGCCTGGCCAGAGTGCAGCTCCATAACTCAGCCTTTTGTGTTGCTGTGGATGCTATCGAAGCATTCCTGGAACAGTCATTTCCTTCTCGACCTCCATGGAAACAGCCATAAAACAATTCTGAAAATGTCAGGAGAAACTGCATCTAATGGTGCAGCTTTGGCCAAAGAAAACATACTTCAGTTTTGAAGCATTCCCACCAAAACACTGAAATCTTAAAGCTACTAATAGGCTGTGCATCAGTGCCTGAGCACTCCAGCATGACATTTAATAAAATGTAATTCATATCCCAGCTCTGCTGAAGTCACACCAGTCACCAAGGGACGCTGGAGACTTTCCAGAAGAGATCAGACAAAGAGGGAAGGGCAGCGGTGACGGCCGAGGCCGAGGCAGAGAGGGAGCAGCTGGCTCGTGTGTGCCACCAGCACACAGCAGGAAGGGTGGCAAAGGCTTCAGACCATGCCACACTCCGTAAATACCCTGGGGAAGAGCAGTGGGTGCTGTTGGTAACTGTGTCACACGGCGCATTTCACAGCCAGGGAAATGTGACATCTCGGAGCGGGTCAGTGCTGACAACAGCAGCACCTGTCCATGCGTTTCATTCCTAGAGTCTGGATTTTTTCTGATGCTGCTTCTTGGCAGCAGGGAAAAGGAGAAGATTCCTCATGATTTTTCATGGACAAGTTGCCTCTTGAAAAGCAGGTCCCTGGATGGGACAATCCAACGCTCCAGGTGAACAGTTCAGCTCATTTTGTCCCTTACCCAAATCATTCATTGCAGTCACTGCTCAGGGGCTGAGCAGCCTCCGGTTCTTGTCCTGTGTCCATTTGGATCCAGTGCTCAGTTCTGCAGTTCCTCTGCACTTCCACGTTTCACTTCATTATTTCCCAGTGTGGGAGCAAGCAGGGTCATCCCTGGCCTTGTGCTGGGCTCTACAGGAGGGAGAGCTGGCACAGGAACCGTGGAATCCTGGAATGGTTTGGCTTGGAACCTTAAAGCTCATCCAGTTCCAGTTCCCTAGACCACCTCCCACTGTCCCAGGGTGCTCCAAGCCCCATCCAGCCTGGCCTTGGGCACTGCCAGGGATCCAGGGGCAGCCACAGCTGCTCTGGGCACCCTGCGCCAGGGCCTCCCCACCCTCCCAGGGAAGGATTCCAGCTGTTCCCGAGGCAGTGCCAGTGCCGTGGGCTGGGCTGCCCCTGCTCCGGCGTGGATGCACATCCATAACCCAGACAAACTTCAAACGAGCCCAGGAGGGAGCTCCTGCCAGCACTCAGAACTTGAGCTGCTTACGGGAAGCCTATCCAAGCATGTCAAATGCTTTGGGGCTGGGATTTGGCCTGGGAATCCTTCGGGATTAAGCTCTCTTTGGTCTGCTGGAGGACAGCAATTCCCATTTCCAGCGAGGCTGGAGTGCCGGGAGAACCGGCGCCTTTGGCATTTTTGGAGATTGGAGCTGCCATCCCAAAGATTATTGCCTGAAATCAAATTGTGCTGAGAGATAAGAGGACAGAGCACTGAACCAAATTTCATCAGTTTGGGCACAACTTGGGCGAGTTCAAGGTTTTGATGAAAGCCAAAGTGGGCTCTTTGTTAGAAGCGGCTCCCACATCCCGGTTTTTCAGTGGCTGTCGTGTGGATTCCGTTTATCCCAGGTTCCTTCAGTTCCTGGGTGCTCCAGATTGTCCTCAACTTTTCAACCTGGAGTATTTTGCTTTAATACACAGTTTAATACCCTGTTCCACAAAGCGTGGAAAGGATTAAAAAATTGTACATGAACCTATTCAGACAATATTTAAACTCCACTTTAAAACCTTCTGAATTTCTCAAATATTTCATTTCTCCTTTCTTAAGCCTTTCTGCTCTTTGAAACACACCACAGCTTTGAAAGAAGCTGCCTATCATTTTATTTTGCTAATATCTTTGTTTAATTGGGGCTGAGCTGAGTTAATTCTCTGTAACTGATCTGGGTATCATTTAACTCCTGTGGGTGTAAACTTTCCCCCTTAAGACAATTTTAAAATTGTATTTCTAATCCTCTTATCTCTCCCCTGTATCATCCATCTTGCTTGTAGGTTTTCTGGAGAGAATGATTTAATTATGAATGAATTCTTTCCATTTGGATTTGTTTATTTTTAGGAGAGATAAGTTATCTTTCTCTCCATGAGAGACAGCAATTAAAGTACTTCTAATTATAAATTTGAGAGTGGTGCAATTCCAAGGACTTGTGGCAGAAATAGAACTGATGGAATCATATTGGGAAATTGATGAGCCTGTGAATTTGAACATCTCGATGAAGGGATAGGAGCAGGAAAAGGGAGAGAATTGCAGAATTTGTGGAATAAATCCCAGAGGGCCTGTGGAGAATTACCAAGGATGAGCCAAAGCAATATCGTGAGGGGCCCCACATCAAGCTTCTCCCACTTTTTCTCATTTTAAGGGCTGTGGTTTTGTTGGGAACCTCTTTTTAGTCCAAGAAAGGTTTCTGTTCCTGCGCTGCCTCGCTCTGTGCTCCCGGGTGGGGCTCCTGCTCTGGCGTTTCGAGGAATCCCAGTTTTCCACTCTCACCCGGCGTTCACAGGGAACCAACACCCCACCAGCAGCATTTGCAACCAAAAACTCTGGAGCAGAGTGGGAATCCTCTTCCCAGCCTGCAGTCAGCACAGCCCACACCGAGGCTTTCCCGGGGAAAACATTTCGCTGTTATGTGGCTGCTTCCCTTCAGTTTCTCCGAGTTATTTTGCAGCTGAAGACACTGTTTTTGCTGGTGCCATCATTCCATTAATTCACCGGCCACATTCTGGTAATCCCTCCCTTCAAAGCCTGGGAAGGGAGCAGCTGGAGCAAGGGCTGTCTAGCAAAAGGTCTTCCAAGTTTCCGAGCTGGCTTCGCTTGAAAAGGAGGGTAAGCACGGCTGCACTGGCATTTGGGATTTACTGCAACGCCAGCTCCGACCATCCTCTGGAAAAATAACTCCAGGATGTTTTGTCTGCTTTTGCTGATGCACCTTGAGGAAAGCTTGAGCCTTTTCGAGGTGGTGATGTATTAATTACACAGTGAAGACCTTTAGTTATTCACGGTTTCTTTCTCCAAAAAAAAAAAAAAAAAGGGTAAAAGCAGTATTTGTGTTGTTAATGGAAAAGGAATTTAAACAGGAACTTCTGGGACAAACTGTCTGAAGTTCTCCTATAATCAATATTTTTTTACATAAACAAGAACCTAGAAATAACTCATATTTATAAATATGAAGCGTTTTGGAAGAGAGGCGTGGACCGTGTGTGTCACAGCAGAGAAGATCTATGGATTTTCAATTAACATGGTCCATTTACATGACAAATACACTGTGAGATGCTGATAAAACAGATAAATATGGACAGGAATTCACAATAACTCTTCCCTTCAAGCTCAGGGACTTGGGATTGCCTGGTATCCTTGGCATTTCGGGCTGGATTTTTGTGGTTCTAGTCCCTTTTTGATATGGACCCTCTTACAGCAGAATTATTTAAGCATAAACTTAAGTCTCAACTCAACTCAACTTTACTAAGCTTACCTAAAATCTCTGCTGACCTGGGCCCTGGAATACGTTCAGGAAAAATGGATTTGAGGGATAAATGGATAAATGTTTTTGTTAAAGTTTTACCAGGAACACAACACATTGAGTGTGTTTCATGCGCGACTCGGCGTAATTAACATTCCTGCTAAGATTCCCTGAAAAGTTCAGCAATGTGGGATTCTTCAAAGGACTGGCTTTCAGCCTTTGACCCTCCAGAGTATTTCTAAGGAGTTACAAGGATGGATATGCTTAAACCATTCTGAGTTGCTCCTTCCGTGGTGAAATGCGTTTTATTGATCCGAGTGTCCCTCGGAGTTGGCTTTTAGGGACAAAGAGCATCAAAAGGGACTTTGGTGATGGAAAAAAGGCCCTGGGAATGTTCTTTATTGTGGCTGGCTTCCAGTGGAGGAGAGAAAGGAGAAGTCTGGAAGACTTTCTGCTTCATGTGTACCTCAGGGAAGTTATTCCATCCCTGGAAGTGTCCAAGGCCAGGCTGGATGGGCTTTGGAGCAGCCCAGGATAGCGGGAGGTCCCTGCCCATGGCAGAGGCTCGGGATGAGATGGGCTTTAAGGTCCCTCCCATCCCAAACCTTTCCATGATTCCATGATCTTACTCTCAGTGGGATTTCTGTGGGACATGGAGCATTCCCAGTGGTTATCAAACCCTTCCCCGTGGCCCCGAGTTAGGAACTGTGGACCCTCCACGGCACACAATTGTCCCGTGCCAAAAAACAAGAACGAGCTTCTCCAGCACTTCAGTCTCACTTTTCCCAAAGAGAGGCACTTCCATGACATCTGATGGACTCAAACACATCAAGAGCAGCAGAGTGAAATTTTGCTGTGTTTGGATAATCCCCCAGCCGCGGCACAATCCAATATTTTGTTTCAGATGGCTGAATTTTTTTTTTTTTCCCTTTTCTCTGGGGCTTTCTTAAATATTGACATTAATCTGCTCAGTTGGAAGCAAACCAAGCTTCTGTATTTCTTATCCTCCCCGATCGTCTGCACTTCAGATCTGTTTACCAAACGGCCTGGATTGCATTCCCATAAATCCTGGGATTCGGCTTTGCTGTGATATTAATTTATTGGTGCATTTTCAACATCAATTACTCTCTATCTCAACAGACATAATTCTCTCTTCAAAGCACAGACAAAACTCCGCAGCTCTTGGCTTCCTCAGCCCCTCCCCTCCCTCTGCTCCAGCTTGGAGGCACCGGGAATGTGGATCTGAAGAGCAGCAGTGAGAAGGGTCCCTACTCCAGGGCTGATTTGGGTTTCCTGATGTTTTGCTGGAATGCTGCTCCACAAGGCGACAGCAAACCCATGTTTGTGTTTGTAGGAAGGAGCTTGGAATTGTGGTGGGAGCACAAACATCTGACTGGGAGAGCAGGAGAGGGCAGAGCTATCACAATGCCAAGGTTTTAAACCAGTTTTAAGATTTAAAGTTGAAGGGAAACCAGCAGCTCTTTATTTTTTCAAACCTGCACAGCAGGAATAAATACCTACAGATGTGCACATCTGCATTCCAACCCGGAGCTTCCCACTCCACCAGGCACTGCCCATTAGGGGAAAACCATGCCAAGTCTTGACTTCTTCAAATGAAAAATGGCAGAAGACAGTCCTTTGAAAAAGATCTTCATCCCACATCTATTCCCCGTGCCCTAATATCGCAGGAAAAAGTAATGGGAGGGAAAAGCTGCTTTGGTGAAAAAGAGTTAAGTGCCTTCATTTTCTTCCTTCCGTTGGAATGTAAGTGGGGCCTTGGAAATGAAAAATAACTTCTCTTTTAGTGACCTGTTTCAGACTGGAAGTGCTGCTGCAGTTTAAGAAGCGCCTGTCAGCCCGTCCCTGATGCAGAGGGGGAAAATGAGAAGCACATGGGGCTTTGATCGGAAATTTGACACAGTCCTCCCCTCATCCCCTGCCCTTGGAGGTGCTCAGGGTCACTCTGCAGGCAGGAGCCTTGCAGCCTGTGCTTTCCCATCTGCTGGAAAAGTGGGAGCATGTCCCTGCTACTTTTGGCCAGAATTAATTATCATTGAATAAGAATGACAATTGTTGCCCTTCGTTTTTTCACTCAGCGTCTCAGAAGTTTTCAGTTCTTGGTAGTGCAATGAGAAAGTCCCAATTTTCCATTTTTTCCCTAACAACCCAAATCCCTTCCTCACAGGGTGAGTGAGACCTGCAAGTGCTGGGAGGGGATGCCGGAGGCAGAAAACCCCTAAAATTTCTCACACTTTTTTTTCCCCCCAGTTGCCCAATCAGCCCAACCAGAGCTGGATCTCATGAAATGATGGAAAGTTCTTATTTTCAGCCCGCCACTCCTCTGAGATTTATTCCTGTGCAGCTGCCACAGGAATTCCAGCCTCCCTTTTAGTCTAATTTTTCCCTAATTTCCCCTATTTCTATATATATTTTCTCCGTAGTTCTATATATTCTATTTATATACCTATTTCTCTATCGTTCATTTAAATTCCCCTATTTTGTCCAATAGTTATTCTTCAGTAGGATATTAATTCCAGTGGAAAGGGAATGATTTTTCTGCAGTCCCTTTCCATTGGGATACCTTTCCATCTTGCCACACTAAATTGCAGCACAGATGTTAAGCACATTTCACTGTGCAGTCAGCGTGTGCATATTTTTAACATAACTTGTCTTGAAAATATTTATTCAAGCCAAGACAACAGAAAATTAGAGTAATTTGATTGCTCAGGCTTAAGGAATAGATTACTACTGTTCCAGATGTAAGGAACAACAGACTACTTGCTCTCTCCAGGCTGAAAAAAACCCCTTTGGCTCCTGATTCCAACCATATTTGCTATTATGTTCCCAGTAAATCTTTTAAAAATTGAACACTTTTAAAGATTTTCACTTCCAACTTTTGCCAGCCAGCGTTAGGAGAATTCCAGCCCCAAATCAGCTCGTTAGGAAGGGGTTCAAGGGGGCAATTACAAAGCAAGGTTATCGATCATCCTTGTGCCAGATATCTCTGGAGCTCACTTGGAGCTTGGACCGTGCAGGGTTTTCAGCAGTCAGTGCTGATTTTATTCAAAAATGAGGCATTTGGCACAAAAGTTGCATAATCTGGTTTGCAGGTTTGTTTTTGTTTTTTTTATTCTCATCTTCAACTAAATCTTTGTTGTTTAGCTTTGCAGTTACCACTCCAATTTTGGACCTGTTTTTAGTGGGTTTTCCCCCTCTCTGTGTGACTTACATCAATTTCCACTTTGCTGCTGATTCTTTGTATCACTCACCGTGTTCCTGAATGTGCAGAAATGTGCCATAGGAAGGCAAGACAGAAACGCTGATTTGCCTCCCCAGGATTTAAAATACAAACTCCCAATGGCTTGTGTTAGTAAGTGGTTGTACAATCAGGTATCAGAGGACTCTGGGGCCGTGGAAGGATGTTTTAAGGTGAAGTTCTCTTCATGTGGGAGCTGCTTACACAAAACCAGGGTCACAACGCCTCAACCCACGTGACGGGCAGATATTTTGCTGAAATTACCATTTTGCTGTGAGTCTCAGCTCCATTTTCTCCTAAGTACCATTTTCCTTTATTTCTGGGGGTATTTGCCATTTTTATCACTCTCAAAGACAGAAAGTCAATGATTAGTAACGAATTAAGGTAGAAGGTCACATGTTACAGAGAGGATCATTCTCAAGCTGTCTCTGGTGTTCCCCCCAAACTCTGCCCTGATCCTTTCTCCATAGGCTGTTCTGTTTATTTGGAAGATTATTTTTCAAGGATTAGCTTTCTCTCTCTTTTTTTTTTTTTCCCCCTGACCTTTTTCAACAAAAAAATGTCTGTGTAGGGTTTTCCAGAGCCTGCACCATGCGACTCAATGCATTCTTCATTACAGATCCCCCTTCTCTGTGCCACCAGCTGACTCTGCTCCAGCAGTGCATGGAAAAGAGACAGAAAACCTTTGCTCCAGTGCCTGCTTTTACTTAAGGAATTTTCTCATTTAGGGTGAAGATGAGCACGAGGAAATAGCCAATAATTGCTCTTGTCCAACAATAATTGTTCTCGTACAGCAGCTCCCTGGGTTTAAAATGATTTCCTTAAATCCATCCTTCTTTTCTGTGTTCTGGACAGCAGAGAATGCCAGATTTTCTGCAGTAATGGCAGATATTTCTCCTGTCAGAGCTGAGTGAAGGAGTCAGTGAAGTAAAGCACCAATTCTGCTCCCTTTTGGACAAACCCTGGGCCTCCCTTCGCCTGGGTATAAACCATGGACATCCTTATGGTCCAGCCACCGGGCACCTTAAAGCCAGGTTTAGTGAAGAACAGCCCTTTGAATCATGGCCCCCTCAGTCTGAGGCAATGAAAGCAGCATCTTTAAATGGATAAATGAATCTGAGCTGCTGCTCAAGTGCTGGGGAGCTCTAATTGCTCTGTGTGTACTCTGGCAGCTCAAGTCTGATTGAGTTGTCTGAAGGGAGAGCTCCTTCATTCCTGTCCTTCCACGGGCACCTTTTGAGGAATACAAATGGTTGTGTATAAAGGGTTATTAAGGGCTGAGTTACTGCTTAAATCCCAGCACCTTGTGTCATTTTTCACATCATAACCGGGATGGAGCAGAGCACCCCCGGAAAGGGAACTCGAGCTCCGCTGCTAAATCTGAGCTGACAGCCCAGTGAAAACAAAAGTCCTCATTTTCCTCATTTGTCTGCTTTGTAACCAGCCAGAAACTGCGCCGAGCGCTCTTATTAGATCTGCAGGAGAAATCCTGGGATTCTAAAATTGCTGAGTACACACGAGCGGTGCCACACCGTCCTCGCCCCGTGCCAAAGCAAATCCCGGAGTTGAGCAATTCCCGTGCTCGGTGTTGGCGTGAGGTGGAACGTTTGGTGGGGCCGAGCTGCCTGCAGCAGCTCAGCATCTCTGCAGGGACCTGCCGTTCATCAAGGTGCCACCAGCCAACTCGGTGGCCTTGGATTTCGTTTCCTTCCATTCCATTCCCCCCAAGCTCCCCAGTGGGATCAGCCCCTCCGGCTCGTGCCCCGGCTCGGTGGGTGCTGCTGCGTTTTGCTCTCGTGGTTCTTGTGTCTCTTAGGTCAGAGCGGGAGGTTCTTGATGCGCCAGAAAATTCCCAACCAAGAGTCCGTCAGAGTCACAGGGCCAGGAGCCCACCCCACCAGCCCAGACCACTCTGAACTCCATCAATCCTGCCCTTATTTCATGTCCCCGTCTGCCCAGCTCTTTCAGTCCATAAACCTCAGTGAGGTGGCTCTGGTGGCTGCCCAGCCCCTCTCCTGAGCTGTGTAAATAAACATTCCGTTTAATTAACTCCTGGAGCCTGCTGAAGTGGCCTGCAGCAGATGAAAGGGGCTGCAGGCTGTCAGCCTCTGATGGTTTGGAAGGGCTTTCAAACATTTCTGCGCCTTTCTTCGCTTTTACTTTGCTGCCTTTATTTTCCTTGCTTGTAGCTTGTAGAGCAGTTGTGAGCTAATAGCTTTGTAAGGCACTTCTCCTGCACTTGTGCAGCTCTCAGAAGTGCTCAGCATTTCCTAATTCAGTGGCAGCTTTTCTGGAGGCTTCAATGGGAGCAGCAGCAGGCCCAAGTGCCTCTTGAAAAACCACACTGCTTTCCCTGGAGTTGTTTGATTCTCCCCAGAATAAAGGCAGCGGCACCGTGGGTGATAATAGAAGCAGTTGCAATTCCAGCCCATTCCTGGCTGGCTGTTTGATCCCAGTGCCACCAGACGCTGCTTTCCACGGGGCTGCACTCAGGGCAGAGGACACACAAATACGAGTTTGTTGTTAGGAGTTAATTGCTAAGGAGAAATCCCTACTCAAATCAAACACGTCCCTGGGAAAATTCCTCTTTTCTCTTGCTCTCCGTTGGTTTTGCTCCAAGTTTAATCACTCAGGGCAGGGAATCTCCTGGCCTGGCTCCAGCCTGGCTCCTTCCCATCACAGTGACATTCGGTACCGCTGGGACTTTCTTCTTTCTTCTTTCAGCCAGTCCCACCACGCTGCTCTCTGCTGACTTCCAAGGGTTATGAAGTATTTTTGTATTTATTTATTTGAGATGTAAACCCACCTGCACTGCTTTCCATAAATACAAGCCGAGGTTGCCAGGACTCCTGTGTCTGCAGCTCAGTGTTTATCCACTGGAGCTGGGATCAGGTTCTCCAGGCCTGGCACAAAGTCAGGGATCATGGCACTCCGAGAGCCAAATCCTGAAAGCTTGGGGCACTCCTGGATTTGTGCCTGTTGGTCTGAACTCCCTGGACCACAGTGGGAACCCTCCCAGAACTGGGAAGCACCACATGGATGTGGACAGGAGCTCCAGGGGAAGAGCTGGTGGCACTGCACCCAGAGCTGGCGAGGTGGCCCTGGCTCCAGGAGGTCACCTGTGCTCGTGTCTGGAGGTTGGCCAGGAAAAGGAATCAGCTTTAAACACATAAAAGGAATGTGTTTAAGGTGCTGCTGTTCGTGTGCCACAGTGTGGAAATGCAACGAGTAGAGAGCTTTTCTTGTCCTCTGCCACGCTTAAAGAGCTTCAGGTACGCAGGGAGAGCTCTTGCAAGGGGCAGAGGGAGGCTGGAGGATGTACAGGTGCCTCATCCCATTCCTCGCTTCCATCCCCTCCCATTCCTGGGAAGCAAGAGTTCATCTTTGGGCTGATCCGAAGTGGGCAGGATCTCTCTGATTCCATTCCTCAAAGTTCGTTTGAACACAGTAAAATGCTCAGAGGAATTTGGGTTCTTTCTTGTAAGGTAGAACTGGGACGGGCAATGTCCAGGTGTCACAGGAGCCTGGTTTTGCTGGCACGGAGAGCAGCTCTGTCACCTTACGTCACTTATTTCCAGATTGGTCTCTTGGATTCACACACCCCACTGCAAGATTTACTCATTTACATCCCTGTGCTCAGCTTAGCATTAGTCTAAAGCTGCCCGAATATGTTTAATAATGAATTCAATCCTGGAAGGGGTGTAACAGAGCTTCTGCTCATCACTAACAATAAATAATTACGTTTATAGCTTTGGACATCACACTCTGACTAAAACTCCAGGCTGACTCTGTCTTTGGAGGGCTCAGGTAGAACTGGGTAAAGTTTGGTGCAATAACTCCTTTTTTTAACCAATTTTAGCTTGAAGGAGCAGCAGCAAAGCTGTGACAGTAAAAATCTCCACACTCTTTGCATCAGTCACATAATTAAAATGCACTTTATTAGTAGTCAGAGCTGCTGGGCACAGGAAATGCTTCCCAGTGAACACTGGGAATTATCACAGGTGAGATGTTTGGGATGTGCTGTCTGGGATGTGACAGCACCCCAAATTCTGTATCCCAAGCCCAAACTTGGCTCTGCTTAGCCGTGTGTGCACATGTGTCTGTGGGAGGGTGTTTGGGAAGGGATCCAATGCTCCCAAAGCTCCGAGGCAGTAATGCAAGGAAACCAAAATCACAGGGCACGATTTGCTCCGTGGTTTGGAGGGAACCACATCTCCCGAGAATTCCCACCTTCGGCATGCCCAGCCCAGGCATTCCAAACAAGAGCCAATTTGCTGAGAAATGTGGTGAAAACAGACACTTTTGCATGAGTGACATTTGCAGTTTGTCTGAGTTTGCACTGGGAGATGCTTTGGACCATCCTGGTGGCCCTGGATGTGGCAGGAATAATTTGATCCCTTTACCCAGGATATTCCTCTCTGTGGAATCCAGTCCTGGTTTATTCGCATCTTTTTGTGATTATGGCTCCTGCTGCAGGTGTTTTTCACCCTGCCTTTTGCATAAATTGAGAGTATTTCTGACAGGCTGTGGATTCCTCATGCCTGGAAGTGTCCAAGGCCAAGTTGGACGGGGCTTGGAGCAGCCTGGGATAGTGGAAGGTGTCCCTGCCCATGGCAGGGGGGGAAAAAAATCAGAGAATCCCGGACAGATTTGGGTTGGAAGGGGCCTTAAAGTTCATCCTGTTCCACCCCCTGTCACGTGCAAGGAACACATTCCACCATCCCAGGCTGCTCCAAGCCTGGTCCAGCCTGGCCTTGGGCACTTCCAGGGATCCAGGGGCAGCCACAGCTGCTCTGGGAAAACCATGCCAGGGCCTCCCCACCCTCACAGGGAAGAATTTCTCCCTAATCTCTAAAGCTACTCTCATTCAGTTTAAATCTCTTCTCTTATGCCCCTCCTGAGGCTTTAATAGGTAATTTTTTAAAAGATTATTGTAATGCTCTAATCTGCTATCTCTGGCCTTATATAAACACTATGGATAACAGCAGCACATAACCCCCCTGTCAGAGTCAATTAATTTGGGAATTTGGGTGAGAAAATACACAAATTGGCAGTGCTGTGCTTCGGGAGGATTGAAGACATGCACAAACCTGAAACAGCATCCAAAATCATTAATTGATGCTGGATTTTCCAAGTATCTCAGTAAAATCTGGATTAAGTTCAAATATTCCTCAAACATCCATGTGTTAAACAGTGGAAAGATTTTAGTCTTTTAATGCCACAGGGGAAGGAGTTTGGTTACTTCAGCAATTTGATTTAAATTAAACAGGTGTTAGATTGTGATATTTGAGCAGAATCCTGAATATGATAAGGGAATTGCCAGAATAGAAAATGCATATTTCCAACATATTTCTCCTATCACTGATGGGGTGTTTAGAATGTGCATGTCTCAGGCAGGAATCCTCCTCCCAGAAGTGCAGCTGCCCCTCAAGAGATGAGAATTGCACTTGGGAAAGGTCTCTCTCCATCCCTCAGGATTTTCTTTGTTTTGGTAAAATGGGGTCTTGCACACAATGGTGAGTGGGGCAAAGCAGAGGGTGAAGCTCTTGTCAGAGTGGGGAAAGGACCTGATAATGAACTTTGGGAAACTTGAAAAGCTAAACAGCATAAAAATCTGGCTTGACCACAAGGAGTGGTTTGGGAAGTCGTTACAGACGAGTGGAGAAAAGCAGCAGGAGCAGCCTGTAAATATTCCCTATGAAATGAGTGAGAATTGTCCAGGCCATTCCACCATCTCCATTTCCCGGTGTCGTGTTTGCTTCGGAGCCTTCAAGGAGAAGCTGTGTTTTCCCTGCCCTGTAAATAGTCCGTACAAAATATTCCCGGATGCTCGCAGAGCTGAGGGATGGGAATGAAGCTCTGGTGAAATGGAGCCCTGTAATGAGTGTGTGAGCGTTTGAGCTCAGCACCATCCCTGGGCCTGGGCTTCCTCTGGCAGCCCCTGGCTCTGCTCACCTGCTGAGCTTGAGATTGCTGCACTCCTTTGGCCTGGAGAGCAAGGATTAGGAGCAGCCACAAAAAAACCCTGGCACTGGGTGGGCTTTGCTCCTGGCACACAGAACAGGGGGTCCCCTGGAAATGCATCACCCCTGGCACTGAGTGGGCTTTGCTCCTGGGAGAGAGAAGAGGGTCCCCTGGAAGTTCATCACCCCTGGCACTGGGTGGCCTTTGCTCCTGGCACAGAGAACCGGGGGTGCCCTGGAAGTTCATTGCCCCTGGCACTGGGTGGCCTTTGCTCCTGGCACAGAGAACCGGGGGTGCCCTGGAAGTTCATTGCCCCTGGCACTGGGTGGCCTTTGCTCCTGGCACAGAGAACCGGGGGTGCCCTGGAAGTTCATTGCCCCTGGCACTGGGTGGCCTTTGCTCCTGGCACAGAGAACCGGGGGTGCCCTGGAAGTTCATTGCCCCTGGCACTGGGTGGCCTTTGCTCCTGGCACAGAGAACCGGGGGTGCCCTGGAAGTTCATTGCCCCTGGCACTGGGTGGCCTTTGCTCCTGGCACAGAGAACCGGGGGTGCCCTGGAAGTTCATTGCCCCTGGCACTGGGTGGCCTTTGCTCCTGGCACAGAGAACCGGGGGTGCCCTGGAAGTTCATTGCCCCTGGCACTGGGTGGCCTTTGCTCCTGGCACAGAGAACCGGGGGTGCCCTGGAAGTTCATCCCCCCAGCACTGGGTGGGCTTTGCTCCTGAGAGAGAGAACTGAGGAACCCCTGGAAGTTTATCACCCCTGGCACTGGGGGGGCTTTGCTCCTGGCACACAGAACAGGGGGTGCCCTGGAAGTTCATCTGGATGTGCTGTGCTCAGCGTGTTTATTTGGATTGCCTTGCCTTCCAGAGGGAGCCTATATCCATTTCCAGCCTAACGAGTTCCTTAAAGCATGGCAGTTGCCACGGCTTTGAAACCTAATCCCTGTGGCTCTGCAGTAGCGCTACACCAAATGCTGAGCTTCTTGTTTGTTGAGCTAATAAAAAAATCATCAGTGGTTTATCCTTCCGTGAGGCTTCCGCGGCTGCTAAAGCAGTTAGGGCTGAACAAGCCGACTCTGCCCTGCTCCTGTTGATTTTCCATTGTACAGGCTATTAACTTTTAGAGACTGTGGGCTGGGTTTTTGTGGCAAAGCCATTACGGGGTCACAAAGCCCACAGACATTTGTGCTGCTGGGTGCAATTAAGGTGAGGGCTCGCGAGGTCGTAATTGTGTTTTTTTTTAGAAGTGGCTCTTTTGCACCGACAAAACCAGCCCTGGCCGTGCTTTGGGAAGTGCAGAAGGATTGCTGCATAACGTAAGGATTCAGGACACTGATTTTGTCAAACCTTTGGATTTGGTGTCTGTTAAGCTGCCAGCATGGGGCTCGCAGTGCTGAGCTCTGCATGCCCAGGATGGGATGGGCTGGGATTCCCTGGAGTATCCTTGGAAATCGTGGGGAATACAGTGCAAGACCGTGCTTAAGCCACTGATGAAACTTAAGATCCCCCCAAAAGCAGCAGTGAAAATCAATTTGGTTAATCTTGGACTTAATTTTTCTTGATGCTGGTGAGTATCTGAATGCAGAAGGTCCTGCTGAACCTTGGATTTAGGAAACTTTCTTACAGTGAGTAAGTTGTAACTGTGGCTAAATCAATTAACTCCTTCCATCAATGAAGGGATTAAAAAGAAACCTCCGAAGCACTGATGTAAACCTTTTGTGCAGACTAATTACCTGCACAATCGCTTTTGTTGGCTGTCGTGAGGACAGCCTGGATCAGGAGTTTCAGAGGGCAGGACAAGGGGCAGGACAAGGACAGCCTGTGTCGTGTCACCGCTGTGATTGAAACCCAACCCAGAGCCATGAGAACGGAGCTCAGTCTTCACTTCCCAGAGCCCTGCCCTCTCTAGAGGCTGCTAATAAACACAAGTTAGCTGGAGGGTCTTGGTTTGGCCTTGGTCTCTGGGGATGCTGTGCCTGCGTGTGCCGGAGGGATCCGGGTCAGGGTCCTGCCTGCCGCCCGAGCCAGGCCCAGCTCCCCACACACACAGGCAGCAGCTCTCACAAGTGTCATCTGCTCGACTTGAAGCACAATGTAAGAAAACAGCCTTTCAGCCGAAGAAATTAAATTTTAAATCCACCTTCTGAGCCTGTCTGAGATCAGGCCTGTGTGGATTTTAGGGTGTAAGTTTGTCCTGAACAATCAATGTAGCTCAGTCCCAGCTTGGCCAAAGCATCCAGCTCTGGCATCAGTTAAATATTTACATTCCCCCCTTTTTATATAAATTGTGCTCTATTAGCATAGGTTTCACAGTGTGGCCTTGTGTTTCAGCCTCTGGCTGCCGTCGGCAGTTTGTGCATTAATCACCATCGAGCCGTGTAAAACCCAAGGCATGAGGCTGCAGCCATCAAACAGGCAGCATTTACTGCTCCGTCATGGGCAGCCAATAAGTCATGGGGCAACGTCTGCCTCGTTCCACGAGGATCTGCGAGAAAAGGGAGCGTGTTTACACTGGGGAGAGAGACTTCTGTGTGTTTAAGGAGTAATTGTTTCAGGCCCTCCCATCAATTCATCAGCTGACACGGGTCCGTTTTTCGTCGCTGCAACAAAAATAATTATCGGGCTCGAAAAAATAGTCGTGGATTTGCACATGGCAGCCTTCTGCTGTAATTTTCTTCACAAGTTATAAGGGTTTAATTGTGGCTTGCTGGTCTCCTTATCCTCTGCAGTCGGTTGCGGCCCCCGAGCGCTGAGGTGCGAGGAGTTACGGCGTGCCGCGATTTATGGGGGATGTAAATGATTTCTTGTTTGCTCTCCCTGGGCTTGGCTGCCTTTGCCTTCTTTCAAGCCTTTGTGGGTGGATTTAGTGCAGTGGCACTGATGGAAGCCAGGGACAAGCCAGCAGGTGCAGCGCAAAGCCGTGTCCAGCCACTTCGTCCTTCGTCTCCAAACACGTCTGCCCCGAGCAGCGCTGCTCGTTCTGCTGCTGGGACATGAACGGGAACCTGTGCCAGGAGAGGGGCAGGTCCCCCACAATGTTTGTGTGTGGCACTGGTGCCTTCAGGAAAGCAAATTCCATAAGTAAACGTGGGCTGTGGATCGCTTGGAGTCACAAGGATGTGTAGGCTTTGCAAGGGACACTCGGGAGGGATCTCAGCACTTTTCAGACTCTGAAACTTTTGGGAGGGACACCTGTGGGCTTCCAAGCAGGGGTTCAGAGATGCAGCGAGGCAGGAGTCAGAGCCAGGAATGAATTGTTTATTAAATTTACAATACCATTTATATATTCTAGTTCCATAAAGCAATTGAACAGTGCTCACACTTCTCTTAGGGTGATTGGTCAAAATCTCAGACACCCTCTTAGAAATGTTTTTTCCTAATATAATATACACAAGGTCAGAAGATACCAGATATGAATGCTATTTACAAAAACCCTATCTCTAGTTTACATAGCTTACACAGCAAAGGAAAAGTTCTCACAGAATGAATGCAAGAAGAGAAAATTTCCCTGCTAACAGCATTTCAGCATCCACAGACACCTTCGTCTCGGACAACCCAGGTGTTGCTGTGCCACAGCCCTTGCCTCCCAACGCTCCTTCTATCCCTCCCTGGACTCTTCCTCACCATTCCTGGCACTGAAGAATCTTCACTTAACAGTGCCCCAGGACCATCCTTCTCCCTCTCCATTCCCTCGTGATATTCCAAGGGGTTTTTGTCACTCCTCTGTTTCTGTCACATCCACTTCTGGACGAGCCGTATCCAGTAATTTCTTCCTGCTTTTGTCAACTTTTTGCTTCCTTGTAGTCATCCAGTTTTCTTTGGGTGCTTCCCACTTCCAGTTTCTCTTCTCTCTTTCCACCAATCTGAGATGCCCAGAAGAGCTCAGGGCATGGAAAAAAATCCAGGTAGATTTGGAGAGACGGGAAATTTGCATTTATTATGCAATCCCCAGCCTTTGTAAGTTTGCCTGACAAGCAGCTCTGCTGTGCCCCCTCCCAGTGTTACAACTACCAAGGATCCACCGGACTCTGGATCCACATCCATTAAAACCTCTTTTTAAGGGCAGGAAAACCCCGTGTTCCTCCAGTACCTTCCTTCCACATCCCTCGTATTTCAGACTGAGCAGAGTACAAATAATTATTCCTAAAAAAAAAAAAACCTTGGAGATTCCGTGAGTTTGTGCAGTGCAGGATCATTCCGGGTCTACCTCAGGGTGCCATCCCGGGAATGTGATGCTGCAGGTCCGCTCGAAGTGCCTTCGAGTGCCATCGTGGCCACATTTCTCCAGCTCAGAAGCACAAAGGCTCGACTGTGAGCTGTGAAATGCTGGCCCTCGGCCAAGTGGCCGTTTCTTTTCTTCATTGCCTGTCATTAAAGCTGTGGCTTGCTCCAGGGTGCAGTGTTTTGCTCTTCTTAAGTGGAACTGTTAACGACCCAATTTGGAGTAATGTAAAGTGCACCCAGATTCCACGGTGACTTCTAAATCCATCTAACATTAATGATAATCTGTAATTAATAGCTGCAATCAAAAGGAATTGTAGGGCAGTAATTAGAAATTTAGGATTAAGTTATTAGCATATAAAATGGGCCGCTTCAAAGCCTCTTCTTCCAAGAGATGGCTCCGATCCCGTGGAAGAAAACAATTTTTAACTGATACGACCTTAGCCAAAGACCAAGTTACTAAAAATACTGACTTGTGGAAGGCATCAGGCTGCTGCCAAAACATCTAAAGGTATTTTAAGAGTTTGCACACGCTCCTATGTAGCAATCACATCCTTTTCTGATGACACTGAGATTCAAAAATGAGAAGGAGTTTTAATCTCCCCAGTAGCCTTTTGGGGTGGGTTTTATTGGAAACCCCCTCTGAGCCACAGGTGGTGTATCCTCATGGGAGAGAGCAGATCTGGAGGAAAAGGGAAGGCAGAAGTGTCAGGTGCATGAAGCACTTTTGGCTCCCTGCCCTGAAACCAGAAACAGGGCACTGGGATTCTTCCTGATGCTGCATCCTAAACGGGTTAATCCTTGCCTTTATCTCCGGCCCTGGGGAGCTTGAAGATTTAGAAAGGCTCCCAGGCAGAGAGGTCCTGCTGATGGAAGTGCCAGTAGCAGTGATGAGGTGCTCTGATAGATGGAAGAGATGGGGTAGAAATGAAGCTCCTAACAATTTCCAGTCCTGCACTAAATGAAATCATCCCGCTGCACGTCTCCCTTTTGAAGCTGGAAATTAATGTCTCGTGCATTTGAAATCCACAGAGCCTGAATTGTTCACTGGTGTTGAAAATTTCCCTATCTAAGCCAATTATTAACCTGCCCAGGGCTATCAATAATGATAACACAGCAGATAAAGAACAGGTAGATGTGCAGGGGTTCTACATTTTTAGAGCTGGAACAAAATTAACCATTTGAAGGTTATTAGCACCCCACAACATCATCTCTGCACGGAGCAGCCTGGAGAGCTCCAGAGGGTCCTTTGCCAGCAGAAAATGCATTTTGGACACTGTGATGACAGTTTGGAGCTCTGGAGAAATCATTTAAGTCCTGTGAGGAGCGGCTGAGGGAGCTGGGAAAGGGGCGCAGCCTGGAGCAAAGGAGGCTCGGGGGGGACCTTGTGGCTCTGCACAACTCCCTGGCAGGAGGGGGCAGCCGGGGGGGAGTTGGGATCTGCTCCAGGGAACAGGGGCAGGAGGAGAGGGAACGGCCCCAGGCTGGGCCAGGGGAGCCCAGGGTGGGTATTGGGAAAATTTCTCCATGGAAAGGATGGTCAGGATTGGAAGGGGCTGCCCAGGTGGAGTCCCCATCCCTGGAGGTGCCCAAGGAAGGGCCGGACGTGGCACTCAGTGCTCTGGGCTGGGGACAAGGTGGGCATTGGATGATCCTCCAAGGCTTTTCCAACCTCAGTGAGCCTGGGATTCCGTGATTTGACAAACTCTTATCCTCTGGATCTGCCTAGGCAAGGTTTTGGCAGAACCAGTGTTCCCTTTGCTTTTTCATCCGTGGAATAACCAGGTGGAGCACAGCTAGCTGGGAAAATGCCATCCTGCAGCATTTCACCCTCCTCACCAGGGACATCTTCAGAAGGTCTGTTCTGGGGCCGATTTTATTGTATATAATTGTAGGCTCTTGTCTTCCAAAATATTCGAAATAGCAGCTTCACCTGAGCGTGGAAGGTGGAGGCTCTGAGCAGGAATATATTTTTAACATGGACTGGTTTTTTAAATAATCCATGGAAGGTTTGTCCTGTGGGATGAGGATTGGAATCCATAAGGTTTAACCTATGGTGTTACAGACTATTAAAGGCAGTAGGTTGTCCTTGAGAGACACCTGCCTTACTCCAAGAGCAGAAATGCTCAACAATTCCCCATCTTCTTGCACCTTCCCCTCGTTCACCTCACTGGAGTATTCACAATTCCACTTCCTTTGGAAAGAGGAGAATTCTAATGCAGACACAGAGAGATATTGATGTCCTGAAAATCCTTTCACACGTTAAAGGTATAAGCAGAATTTGAGATGGATGGCAGAAATTTCAGGATGGTGCCAGCTTTTAAACAGACAAGAAAATTAGTAAATAATAGGTTTTATCCATTACAGTCTGTCTAAATTTCCTTCAGCAGCTCCGGGGTGGGCTGTGGAGAAGCTGGAAAGTGGCTGATTGCAAAATGGAATATCTGGGGAGATCAGATGGAAACGTGTGGGGAACTCACAAAGGATCAGTGGAACAGAGAATGCAAAAGGCAGAAAAGGAAGATGAGGGAGATAGGACTGAGAGGAAAAACAGCCAGGAGGCAGATCTGTGGGAAGATCCTGGAAGGGATCAGTCAGGTAGGAACCAGACAGAGGGAGAGATGAAGTGTTGGTCTGGAATGTGCAGAAAAGCAAAAAACACCGAGCACTTAGGATAATTAGCTTTTCTCTAAGTCTGTATAACTTTATCTGCCGTTCCTGTTTTCCTGAAGTTCTGTCCAAGTGGGAGAGCTGAGGAGTCTCTTTGCTGGAGATTTTTATTCCCCTCTTTAAGGGGGGTTGATGTTTCTGGTAGATCTGCAGCTGTAAAATGTTCATGGGTGAGTTGGCCAAAAAGAGCTGTGCCTAAATCCCCTGTGAAGCTGTCCTGCCCTGACCCTGCTGCCAGCGTGGGATAACTCCCTGTTGGTGTCTGCAGTCGGGTCTTGCCCAATCTTGTTTTTAATGTCTCGGGAAATTGGGCTTTTATCACTTCCTTAGGCAAATTCCTTCACAGGATAACAAAGCTCACTTGGGGAAGGATTTCTGCTCAGGTTCAGAAAGAGACTTGCAAATAGAAACCTTTTTTTATGTAGTTTAAACATGAATTCTGAATAGTTTATCTTATTATTCAGACTTCTAACTCCTTCTTGAAACACCTCCTTGTTCTTTTTGCTGTTTTGGGTATCCCGCAGTGAGAGCTGAATTGCAATCACATTCATTTTTCTATCAGAAAAAAAGAAATTACTCCTGATTATATAAATAATTGGATACATAGGCTATAGAGTTGGGGTATAGAGTGAGCCACTGGTGTGGCACAAAAGATGCCTGTGAAGAGCACACTTTGAATTTTTTGCTTGCATGTTTTAACTGGACTTATCTTCCACCTTAAAAAGATGAGTTCCTGCAAGACCTGGGATTTTCAACACCGTGCCCAAAAAGAAGGTGCACACCAGGCCACGCTTCCACTGGATGTGTCCGTTCCCCCACTTAGCATCCATACCTCCCTCGTGCTGCAGAGTCTGGCAAGCAGGATCTCCTCATTCCCACACTTGCTTGGCTCTCTCCTGGTTTCTGTACAACACATTTATTCCCCATTGAAACCTTCAATTGCTTCTGGGCTTGATGTCATCTCAGTTATCTTCTTTTTTTGACTTACAGTCTCTAGTTCGTCTTACAAATGCAGGTACAGCTTTTTGTAAACCTTAGTGAAGTTTATTTAATCACAAAGGCTTTACAAGGCCTGACGTGTGAAATTCACTCCACGCTTGTGCAATACGGTGATAAAATCAGATCTTGGCCAACTTCTCCTGTGGGGAGTGTGTTTGAATACACTTTGCTTGGCTTTTCACAGCCTGTTGTGACTTCTCATTAACTTAAACCCAAAGTTTCTTAATAGGTTGGAACAGATAATTATCTTGCCAGTGTTAAGAAGAAGAGTCATCATTCATCTGGAATGATTCCATGGATGAATCCAACCTTAACGGGATAATGGCTCTGTCTGCTGATCACATTTCTCAGGCTGACTCTTCTTCCAAACAAATCTAATTGTTCAAGTTAAAGCTGGGCATGAGGGAATTTGTAAGAAGTAAGAATTAGTCTTTAAACTCCACATTCAAAATTCAGTCGTAATATCGACAGGACAAGGAGAAATGGCCCCAAGCTGTGCCAGGGAAGGGTCAGGTTGGACATCAGGAGGAATTTCTCCATGGAAAGGGGTTCAGGCCTTGGAAGGGGATGGAGGTGTCCAAGGAATGAGGATGTCAGGGCTGGGGACAAGGTGGGGATCGGGCACAGCTTGGACTGGATGACCTTGGAGGGCTTTTCCAGCTTCAGTGATCCTGGGATTCTGTGATCTGATATTAAGCAGATATTTTTTGGCCTATTTTGAAGTGGTTACAGCAAATGGGCAAGTCTGTTCCAGTGCCCCAAATGCTGTGAGCAAATCCCTGACTCATCCCTTCCCAGGGCTGGCTGGGAGCTCACCTTCTGGAATTATCACAGAGCTTTTCCAAGGGGAGGTGGCACCGCTCTCACTTTCATGCCCGGCAATCCTGAGTCGTCACAGGTAGAAATGGAGTTCAGGGACGTCTCCTGCACCTCCTTCTGGGATGTTTTATTTTCCTGCACTGGGGTGGTTTGTTGCTATGAGGTGTAGCTGCTCGTGAGTTCCCTTCAATCAAACAAAGTGTTTACTCAGGGCACAAAGTGATGCTTTGCTCTTCTTTGGGGCTTTAATTGAGGAATATCAGAAAATCACCGGTCACCAGCCTGTAGAACTCCCACAAATAGGAAAGTTCGGTCTTCTAATGTGGTTTCTCCTGTAGATGAGCTGATGGGTGTCTGCTCTGTGAGATTCATGGCCGTGTTTTCAAAGCCTGG
The DNA here is from genome assembly GCA_013398955.1 of Callaeas wilsoni. Taxonomy (NCBI): domain Eukaryota; kingdom Metazoa; phylum Chordata; class Aves; order Passeriformes; family Callaeidae; genus Callaeas; species Callaeas wilsoni. The sequence continues at coordinate 1,004 of VWPU01001542.1, read as the reverse complement.
TTAAGAAAACATCAATACGAACCCTCCAGAGTTTTAAATAACAAAATGTGGTCATAGTGTTGTTAGTATTTTTTGTTTAATTTCGGTTAATGTGTGTTACCTATTGGCAGAATACGATTGTTTTGTGGGCTCTTCATACCGAAATATTTCCAGGTGAGCCAAGGTGGCTCTCGAAAACCTGTTGTGGAGTGCCAAACATGAGCGTGTGACTGAGGTGACCCATTGTCTGTGGGTTTGAGCTGTGCCTCTGGACACAGGGATGAACCAGTTTGCTCCCAGCAGGAGCAACAGCACCTCAGACCCCAGTCCTGGAGGGGTTTTACCACAGGAGTTGTCCCATTTCTTGGCCAGGAGAGCTGGAAGGGTAAGGAGGGACAGGGAAGCAAGCATCCCAACCTCTGGCACCAGCCCAACACTGCCCAGCCCCTGGGCAGCGTTTGGCCACTGGTTATTTGTCACCTACCCCCATGTGATGGTCACCATGACAGCGACATTGCCACTGGATCCACTTTGCTTTCCTTAATCCCTGCAGGTTTAAGCCACGTGGTCCCAAAACTTAGGGTTAGATAAGGGTTATGTGGGTTAGATGAACTCAGCTGGTAATTAAAAGCAGAGAACGAGACGGGATGGACCCACTGGGCCAAAATCTCAGCTGGTGCCAAGGGCTGCCACCTCTGGCTGTGCCACTTCCCTGTGCCCAGAGCCTGTCCCCAGCAGTGGGTTCTGCCCTGGGGATCAGCAGGGGCCAGGACGTGCCCGTAGGGGAATTGTAATGCCTTCAAATTCCATGTTTACACTGGGAATGCTTGGCAGAGTGTTGAATAAGCAGTGCTGCCAGGTGGGCTTTTAAGCCAGGCCTTATTTACAGAGGGCACCAAACGGCTTCGTGCCTCTGTGTGACCTGGTGTTTACAATTTCTTGTGATTTCTTTAATGAAATAGAAGCGTTGCCAACACGTCAAATAAAGGCAGGATGTCTTTGCATATTGTCCTGGGTTGCAGTGT
>VWPU01001541.1:0-26500 GCA_013398955.1 Callaeas wilsoni | reverse complement strand
GAGCCGCCCGCAGCCCGGAGCCGTCTCCTCCCTGCGCACCCCGTAAGCGCCGGCGGTTTGCAGCCCCGCTGGAGCACCGGTGTACCCCTGCGCCGGAGTTCCCCAGTAAAGCGCTCCCTGAACACAAGTGATCAGGAAAGGAAAGGCTTTATTGCTTTTAGCATCGCTGTTGATAAAGGTTCTATCGCTGTTATGACCCGTTCCTGAAAGTGTTCCAGGCCAGGGTGGATAGGGCTTGGAGCAACCTGATCTAATGGAAGGTGTCGCTGTCCATGGCAGAGGGGTTGGAACGAGATGACCTTTAAGGTCCTGTCCAACCCAGACCATTCTATGATTCTATTATGCAGCCTTAGCCTGACCCCGGTGGCTTCAGAATTGGAGAGCTGTCCTCAGCTGCAAGGAAAGTCACCTGTTTGAAGACATATCACTTCAGTCTGCCTCTGTGGGTTTTTAGTTTTGTTGTCAATCTTTATAAAGCACTTCATTTAACTATTTACCACTGGACTACATCAGTCAGTAGCAGAGATGCACAACTTGGGTACAGAGGAACCTGTTTTATTAGCTCCGTCTGAAAAAGTTTGGCCATCTCTCAGAGGAAACATGCTAAACTGCACTATTCTCACCCAAACTATAGGCAAAGAGGCCAGTTAAACTCATCAGGGTCTGAAAGCACTGCCTCACAATGGGACTATGTAGCATCTTATCACTGAGAAAGACAGTAGCTTACTGACTCCCCAGGGATACAGGACACAGCTAGGGAGAAGGGATCTGCCCCCTCTCAGTGCCACTGCTCGCAAATGTTGCCCAAAAAGCTCACCACATAGTGTGTGATGCCTGTGTCATATTGTGGAACTGGATGACAGTAATCATTTCCTTATTTTTCTTAACAGAAAAGCACAAAGCATTTTCAAAGGATCTTGGTATTGTGAACCATGTTTCATTTTGGCTTCTTATTTAAAAAAAAAAAAGCAAAATGAGTCACTGCAGAACAAATACCACCAGGAAGCCTGAAGAAAGCAGCTCCAGCCTTGCTGGGAGTCAGACAGTGGTACTGGTTCATGCTGTTCTCTCCTGCAAGAGCAGCTCCAGGCTGGTCTCCTCTTGCAGGGCACTACAGGTCTGACCACTGGGATACAGCAAGACCTACACAAGGGATCCCAAAACAGGAGAGAAAATCCCACTGCTACAGCTGAAGATATAGGCTATGCCCTGAACACTGAGAGGAGACCCCTGAAAGGTCCATTTGTGAACAAGTGCATAACTGCAGGCCCCTTTCTTTTCATGTGGCCTGACATGATCTTATCCCCCCTTTAGAAAAGAAAGACCCTTGAGAAACCTGCTAGGTCTCTCAGTGTCCAAGCTGCTACTTTATTGCCTGATCCAAGAGCCCTCCAGTGTGAAGTGTGTCCCCTCGTGGCACACAGTGTGGTGCCACTGACAGCTCCCTTTCCCTGCCTCTAGCCGTCCCTCTCGCAGCATATTCAGCTGCCTTTCTGCAAGCTCTGCCCTAAAGACACCACAGCTGCCAACACACACAAAACACTTTCAGAGTCACCCCTCAATTATCCATATATTTGTGGTTGCTAGGATTAATATCCAATGGCAAGACTTTGATCAGCTGGAGCTGGAGCAGAATCGTACCTCACAGAGAAAGGTCACGCTGCAAACCACACAGCCTCTTCCTGTAATTGGCTGTAAATAGTCCACAACACTTCTCTTTGTGCAGCTTTATCCAAAAATAAAATCTCTTTAGGCTGTGGTAGACCTCACTTTGATGTTCATGGGAACAGCACTCTCAAATTATATGCAGTACATGGCACATGGACTGTATTGTGTAGCAGTTCAATGCCAGTCACAGTCTATGGCTTATGTTTAAGCACTGAAATATTGTTGAATTTCCTTGGGTAACATTAGGGTCAGTTTCAGGTTAACTTATCTCTTCCTGTAATCCTATAAAATAAATATTTTTGTGACTCATTTGAAGTTTAAACTCTCTGTAAACAGTTTTCCTGGAACAGACCTTGTCACTATACTGAAATTCGTGTCTCCACTGTCCCCGCATAAATGAAATTTTATTTAAGCACACATGATAAAAAATCATGTTTTTTTAAGAGGCACTGATTTTATATTTTATTAGTCAATTGGTTACTGAATCAAAACTTTCAATTAATTTAGCAGCATGTTCCTATTTAACCTTTATTCTAAAGGGTAAATCTGCTTTTCCAGCCAATCAACTCATACAAATTCCATATTGCTTATAGCAAGCTAAAACACACCCTACAGCTGTCAGATCCTAATAAATCTCATACTTTGGACTTGAAATAAATGACCTAAAGCTAAATGTAAGGAAAAGCTTTTTCTCTTAAGCAGTAAAGCGTACAGAAGGTCAAAAGTTCACCTTCTTGCAATCTGACTACCACATTCCTAGAAGGCAAGGCCAGAGATGAGGCGAATCTTCTACATTCCCCGTAACAGTGAGGGGGGGTCCTAACAACTGGAAACTCCACAGCTTGAGAGAAAAACACCTCTATGACAGCCTTAAAGGCAGTGATGAGGGATCTTTATGTTCACTTACATCACAGCCTTGTTTTTCTGTTGCAGAGCCACACACCTCCCACCTTCCCATCCATACTTCCCAAGCACAACCCCAGTTTCATCACCAGCAGTAGGCAGATTTCCAAAGAGTTGATCCCCCTCATCTCTGGGGGAGAATGACAGCTCCTGTCTCCCTCTCCTTGAAGCTGGAACTCTTCACTTATCTCCAGGAGAAGGAAGAAGAGAAGGAGGACTTTTGGGGCGATGAGGCTTACCTAGGGTCTCCTGGCCGGTTTCACAGCGGGGTGCTGGCTTGGTGGCCCTAAGCAGCGCACCGAGGAGGAGCAGGAGCCGCAGGACCATGCTGGAGCCCCCCGCCCAGGCAGCACAGTGATGTGGCACTCACTGCCCGCTGCAGCGACTCCTCTCCCGAGCCTCAGCGCGGCTCTGGCTCTCCGAGCCGCAGAGGAAATCGGTGCACTGTAAGGGCATGCCCACGTCTCACACTGCGTGGAGTCCAGGCGTCGGATTTCAGCTGCATCGGAGCTTGGAAAGCAAAAGGCTTTGAGACAGAGAGGGAGGAGGAATGAGCTCCCCCTCCCCTCTGCCTCCAGACCGTCTCCCTCTTGCAGCCTGGTTTGCAATTTCGCAAACAGTTTGAGCAAAGGGGAGCCCCCGCAGGGCTGCGCCCTGCTGCTCCCCACCGCGGGTCCCTTCGATCTCCGCGCAGCACTTTTCCTAAGGAACGAGGGACATTCAGGAAAGCGCTTCTCCCCGAGGCCAAGAGAACTGCCTGGAGAGAGCAGAGGGAAGAGGAAGAGAAAAGCAAACAACTGAAAGCAACTTTCCTCTCAAACAGCGGTATTTCATCACATACTTAACTGCAAGTTTAAAACATAACATGAGAGTGAAGGGACTCTGAGCTGCATTCCCTCCAGCACAGAGAGAATGGGAACCCACGGAATAACCACCAGGATCCCTGTCTGCATGCTCCTCCTGGGCAGTTTACTTTAGATAAGATCCAGTTTCCTGGAGGGATTCCAGTATTTTCTGTCTATTCTTAAAAAAGAATAACTTCACAAATTTGTGGATAAGACTCCAAGACAGCATTATAAGGTTTAAAATGGATGTTAAATCTATATTAATTTGATAGTAAATTGATCCTTTAATTTTCTTGTTTGGTTGGTTTTGGTGGGGTTTCTTCGGTATATTTTAGAGAAATATGCATTGTATGCTTTTATTTCTATGCAACAGGTATGGTGGAGAAGCGTACTTTAGGTAAGATGCAAATTCCTCAGTTCTTACCTACACAGAAAACATCCCATATCACAGAAAAAAGGGAATTTTTCCTCAAAAATCTAGACCAAAACAGACCAAAGCATCCAATCTTTTCATGCAGTGCATGTTCCTTTGAGAACAGATACCTGCTTACACATGAGAGCAGGGAATCTGTCCTTGCAGGTGGAGCATGCTGGCTCCTGCTGATCAGTATCGGAGATCAGTAGGGAGCTCTGGTGCTATATGATAATGTAATCAAATAAACCCCCCACAGGGAAATCACTAAAGAGGCTGACAGGGCAGGAGAGAGCTGTGTGTGTCTCAAAAAGCAATTGATACCTCATCTCATTTGGAAGAGATGCATTGGGAAGCTCCGCAGTCAAGTATATCCTCTGCTTCCAGGCTCTGCAAGGCAGGCCAGCTTTTTGTCTCCAGGATTTCCTTCCAGATCTGGAGACTGCAGAGTCTGCCCTGAGACTAAACAGTACCAAAGCCTATCTGAGTTCAAAGAACAAACTTCCAAGGACAGGAATACTATGTACCTGCCTTATTTTCTGTCCTGATCACACAGCAGTATGGCTGGACTCTCAAGGAAAAAAAAAAAGGTAACAACACAGCACTGGAAGTGTGGCCTCTAAGGGAAGGAATATTTTCCCTTCTGCCTAATTCCCCAGCAATTGGCTGCTCTGGATACCAATCTGCCACACTTGTACCTGATGTGCTCAGGTACAGCTGAGGACGTGTCCAAGCCCACGGCTTGCTGTGTGTCTGTCTGGGCTGTGCATTTTGTGTTGAAGAGAAAAAAGAAGCTGTCCAGAACTAAACAAAGTGATGTGGCTCAATTTTTTATAACAAAAGGCAGCAGAGGTTATATATAGAAGCCAACCCTCAGCCCATGGAAATGCTCATGTCTGTATTGCAGTTTTCTGCAGCCCTTGAGAGTGTGAGGTGAGATTCTGTCGCGTACATCCCAATGCTTGTGGTGGTGAACTCTGCTGCAGAGCTAATCCTGTACTATCTATAGTCCTGTCAGCTTTTCACTTCTCTTTTTTTTTTTTTTTTTGTTGGCATGTTTTCCTGCCTGTATTTTCTCTCAGTTTGCTGCCCTCCAGCCTAGGCACTATGTCCTTGCGAGTGCCTCCTCCCCTCCACTGCACTTAAGCCACCAGTGCCAGTGTAGATGCCACATAATTTGGGACCACGTATTTTAAAACACCAGCAAATGTAAGCCTCCTTTACCAGGATCCCCCAAACATTTTGCAAACCACTGTTACCTGCTTTGACCAGTGCTATTAGCACTGTGATACTCCACGTTCATACTGTGCCTCATAGTTTGTCTCAAATACTAATGAGACAAAGTCCCATCTCACTGGGAATACTGCTTCGGTGTCATTTGGGAATGTTCATTTGCTTTTTCCCTGAATTAAAATATTGTGGCACACATTATGGAATTTCTTGTTCTCAAGATTATTGTATCCACCTAACATTATTTGTGGCTTGTCCATGCATCAGTTTCCAGACCCTCACACTGCCACCCCACCCAGTTCAATCAGCCTTCGGGCCTTTGTATCAACTCCAACAGACTCAAGTGGAGGCAGTGTAAGGACTATTCAGAACAACAGAATAAATAAGTGATAAATTAAACCCACAGACACTCAGGAATTAACAAGCAAGTGATGAAGGAGACATTAACAGGAGCTAGAACACGTTGGTCAGTGCCTGATGGACCATTAAAGCAACAATTTGGGCACAGCCTTGAGGAGAGTCAGGCTGAACTTTGTCACTCATTAGAAACATAAAATGTGGTTAACGTCAGTATTGTTGGATATTAGAAGTGACTTCAGACCATATAAAACTTATGATGGCCTTCTAAGGGGAAGGAGTAAAAGGAAGAACCAGTGTGGATTAGGGAGGCCGAGAGCAGGAAAATCAGAGGAGGAGATTGAAAGGAATGGCTGCATGCAGATAGGCTGCCAGGCTGTACACTTGTCTGACCGAGTCCTGTGCCTGATCACTGCAATCCAGTCTATTTTCATAGTCAATCCTTAACTTTTTTTTCTCCTACTCTGCAATGTCCCTCTCTGACCCAGGTGTGTGTGCTGAAAGGTCAAAATGCCAGCAATCTGAGAGACTAAGGTGTAAGCTGCAAGGTCTAGGTGTCAGCCTCTGAAGAGACATGGATGTGTTTATATTTCCCAAGTGAATACAATCTTGTGTCCATGTGTGTGCAGGAGTAGTTTGCTAGCAAACTTCAGTCTGGATTAGCAGGCAACTAGGAGAGGACCTATCTGAAAAGACCTAAGGTGTGAATCAGTGGCTGGGTAAAGGGCCCAGGGTGCAGACATGACCTGAGTGCTTGTGCTGATGTTTGAGGAATCTGTGAATGTCATCATACCCATGGAATCCCAGAGTGGAAGCAGGTGAGTTTTCACCTGTGCACCTCCATCCTGAACAGCCGCAGAGGGATGGCAGGACTGGGCTCTCTGTAAGGACGCTTACATGAGTGCTGGTGGCAAACCAGCTCTTCTGGATTCGTGTGTGTGCTTGCCACCTCGGGACTCACCCTCTATTCTGTCTGAACTTCCACATGTCCTCATTGCCTTGATGACACCCACAAACATCACATTCTCCACCAGCTCCACTGCATCGACTAAATAAAGCTGTCAGTAGCTGGCAAGCTCCAAGCTCCTTTGTTCCTCAGCTTGCGCAGACTTTTTTACATTCAGTCAGGATGTCTATTTGGTACCAAGATAAAAAATTTACAGCATAAGTAGGATAGATGGGGGCCTAAGAATGACATTCAGGTAATTAACAACAGAGGTAAATTTATCACTTTGTCACCACCATCTATAAATATTTCCATGCTTGTATGCCCTAAGGTACAGAAAACAGGAGGTCTGGAAGGGTTATTTCACTTTTAGCTTAGATTGCCTGTTCTTTTCTTCCTTTCCAAGGGATTTGATCCCAGGCTTTAAAGTGTCTTTCTGGGAAGGTTTGGCATGTTTGTCACCTCTGAGCTCCCCTGTAGACCTGCACCTTTCTGAGGGGAACTGGAGTTCACTTACTTCTCTTCCCACTTACACAATATTTCCAGTCATCCAGCATTTCTAACTTGTCTGGCTATTTTTCAGCCCATTATAAGCAGTTTATGTATATCACTTGCCCTTCTCATATTTTTGTTGTGTGTTAACACTATATTAAATGGGACTGGCAGGAACTGCACAGCTGCATGACCAAACCTAAAAGTATTAAAAGCAGTTAGGGAAGGAGTGGTTGGGAATAGAGGGATTTCTCAACCTCTCTATTTTCATTTCTGGGTTTTAGTAAATCTTCTAGTCTTCCCAGAGAGTTGACAACAAGTTCTGGCTTAGGGTAAAATATGATATTTTCACCCAAATTCTAAAAGAATCTTAAAAATGAACCAGTGAATCTCAGACTGTTAAGCAGATGCAACAACATCACCTGTGTTCCATCATTTGCATTTGAATCACTGCAACAAAGGTAGGTAATTTCGCTAGCTGTTATTGCTGACTATGCTTTTCCTGATCTGACCTTTCTGTTAGCCTACAGTCCACCGTACAGCAGCCATCCAGAAATCCTCAGACAGGACTAAATACCAAAAATGGTTTATGTCCTTGGCAGGTACTCAAAGTGGGATTAAATACAGTACATTTAACTTCCTTGCATTCTCATGATTCTTACTATCATAAGGGAAATTTAGCAGAGGAATATCTTAGGTTTAGACAGGGTTTCATTACCTGGTTCTTTTTTATTTTGACTCTGCTGAGAGCAAGTTGAACAATAAACAGAAGCAGTGCTGTCTAAATAACTTTTCTGAAGGACACACAGACAGAGACCAGATGAAAATGCTACTTCATGGCTTGTTATTCTTCCCCCTTCTAGGTGCTGGAGAAGCTGGCAGAAAGTGTTTGGAAGCACATCACATCTGCTCCAGCACAAAGTCAGCAGGTGTGGTTTTAGGACTTTACAGTAGTTTAAATTAATCCAGGAGATATTTTCATTTGCACAAAAGTAACCAACCACATTCTGAGGTTCTTGTTTATTTTTTTTTTTCTCCCTTTTTCAGTTTCTGCAAAACAGGGCAGAGAAGGGGAGCTGCTCTCAGGACAGGCAGGGAGTAAATCAGCAACTTCCTGCAAAGCGGTAGCAATATTTAAAAAAATCCAACCCTATTCTACCTGTCTTTGCAAGACCTTATGCCCCTATGAATGGATTGAGCTTCATGTAACAGCAGAGAACTGAAAAAGGCCCACAAGGGCTTCTCTTTCAGCTTCTAGCTGCCAAGTTAAAAAAGGAAAACAGATTTGTTCTCCAAACAAATATTTCTAATTCAAATTAACATGCATGTGGATAAGAGAGATGGCTAATTTCCTCTAAAGATACACAGGCTATTCTGAGCTCTGCACTTAAGCAGATATTTTGGGATGTTTGTCTATGCCTTCTGGGACCATCTACAGTACGCTTGGGGAGCTTTTAACTTTCTCACTGAGAGTTTTTTCAGCAGTGGCTTTTATCTCAGCTTTCAATTTGTTCCCCTTATGACCCACAGGATTAAACTCACTTTAGAAACTGCCACACATAAACATGGAGTGCTGGAAATTTGATTGAGAGACTGTAAAGAAAAAGACCAGAAAAACAAGTTTTCCTGTTTTCCTACACTGTACCCTAAAATTTTAACCTAGAATGGATCATGGACTGCAACTGCCTATATGTCTCAAATACTTCAAAAATTCCCTGTAGCCTCTACCAGTTATTTTTCAGCATTATTGATCAAGTACATGTTTGTACCAACTCACTAAGGGAGAAAGAATAATGCTCCAGTAAACCTCCTCAGTGTGAACCAGTCTCACTATACTCAAAAAATTAAATTTCCTACAACGGCTTCAAAATGGGTCTTTAATTATTTTTATTTTTTCATTTTGACATGTTTTGCCAATTTCTTTCCCCCAGTTTCTCCTCATAAGCTGGAAACTAAAGCAAGCAATGAGTGGGTGGGTTTACTTCCCCCACTTAATATTGCAGTCACAGATACTTCTTTCCTTCCTGATTAAATATAATACATGTTAAAAAATGCAGCTCTTGAAAAATATTTAAATTATTTAAATTCAATACAAGTACTGTCAGTGATAATTAAATTCTGTTTTAATCTTCTGACTTGTCACAGATTAACCAAGTCAATGACCCACAAAATTAGTTGCTTATACCACTTCCAGGTGATTCACTGAATTGATCCTATCATAATGCAGAAGAATGCAATTAAAACAGGAGAAGGCCCTACCATCCCCAAAAGATTCAACTGAATACATGCCTTTCTTTTAGCCTGCCCTTCATGTGGTCTCTGTGCTTGTTTGAGTTAATCAGCAAGAAATGAAGCCACTCAGAAAGTTTCTTTTGATGACAGGAGAAAATGATATCTAGTTAAAATTCAGCCATGATCAAAGGCACAAATGATACAAAAGACTGGAAGGGAACCTGGCACCAGATGGTAGAATGAGACCACAAAAGGACAACAGTAATAAATATGATTCTACGCCCAGGAGAACATGTGCAAAATAACATGCACTGATCACCAGATCCTGCTATAAGCACACAATATTATTTAAATTTAATCATTAAAAAGATAGAGCTGACATAAGGACCTTGTTATCCTCTCAAAGGCTGCCTCTTATTACTCCCACATGTAAAGTAGCTAAGCCGGATTACTGCTGAGGGGTTACTGGTGATGCATTTTGCTGTTTTAGTTCGAGATGGGGCCCAAAGGTGACTCTGCCTGACTCCCATAAAGCAAGAAAAATAATACAAATATGTTAGTGAATCATAGAACTGAATATATAACAGCTACAAGGAAAAATGTGTGCTCAAAAAAGATCTGTGCTGAGAACTAAAGGTCTTTCTTTTCTTCTGATCACAGATGGAGTATTAAAAATTAATGTAAGTTCTACCAGAAAAGAACTTGACAGTCCTATTTTGAGACTCATTTCACTTCATCTCTTCTCCCTGTCTCACAGAACATTAATGCCAAAACATTCAAAAGAAGTTCTCTAGGGCTTGCTTTTCACATTCACAGAGGTGCTGGGAAGCATTTTGAAAAAGTGATTTGAAGTGCTGTAGTTTGTAGATACCCGATGGGGGAAATACTTACGAGACCCCAATGCTTTTAAAAGCAGATCCTTGGCACTTTCCAAAGAAAAATAAGGCTCTCCAAGGTTGGCACTCCCCAGAAAACTGGAAGTTCATCTCAGATAGAAAGAACCAATAGCCATTTCACATGATACTAACATGACAGCTCTGAGGATTTTAACTTCACTTTCAGAAATACATTTCTGAGACACAAGTCTGACTTAACAGCAGGAGAGAAGTGCTGTTAAAGTAGTCAAAATAGAATGTTTTAAAAGATATTTAAGCACTTTAAAGTCACATAGCAGTATACTGAGAATCTATACCACACTAAATGTCTGTGCCATGATAATAATTAAGTATCTTAATATTTGTTTTCTATATCAAAGTTCTAACACTTTAGAGTGGCACAGCCTGTAAAAAATAAACAGAGAATCTTTTAAAATATAAGAATTCGTTGTTCAAATTTTATTTTCTGCATTTATTCAAAGAATTTGCAAAACATCTGTCAGAGTATCAAAACATCTACCATTGGAAACTACAGACCAAATATAAACCCCTTGTTTTTTCCCCAGATAATCTTTGGAAGACAGTATCTCTAGCCTGTGGTATTCAGGCATGCTCCACTCATCATGTTCAGATGCAAGATGTGCTGAATTGTCCACAATCACCAAAGGTACTGGATAGAGATAGCAGAGGGGCAGAGAGCAGGTCGGAGGCTGTCCGTGATATCACGCAGGATCCCATGCTGCCAGGATTTTCAGCAGCACGATACCCAGCCCCGCAGAGCCACCACAAACAGCCTGCTGGCCCAGTGTTGTTCTGCCAGCTTTATCAGCGTCTGCAGGGCATCACTCAGGCCAGACCCACAGGCAGCACCCTGGCCCCCCAAGCTGATTGTGAGAAACTCCTTAGTTTTTAGGTACAGGTTTCTGTTTCAAAGGTGGGCTGCGCAAAGCCCTGTGTGGGGAGGGCAGGGCTTGGTGCTGTGTCACTGCTGCAGGGCTGCCTCGTGTGGCTTGTCCCAGGGTCCACTGGAGAGCTACAGAGTCCTGCAAGCACTGCTGAGTGCCACCCTTCAGTCAGCCTATCGTGCATTCAATGACATTAGAAGCATGAGTGTTTCCATTTCAGGAAAAGCATTAACAAATTGGAAAGGATTTGCAGAGAGGTAACAAATTGGATGGGGGCTTAAGCATTGACTCATCATCAGAAATAATTTGAGCTCTTGAATTTGTTTTTTTCTTGGCCAAATAATGAGTAATTTGATAGTCAAGGATCTGAAAAAATAAGTTGAATAGAACAGGCCAAGACACAGTTATGAGGGGTCAAGAGAATCAGCACAGGGCAGTAGGGAGAGTAAAAGAACAGCTGTAAGGTCTTTAGCCACAGGCTAAACTGTGGGAACAATACCAGCATGGGCTAAACTCTGGGAACAGCTCCATCAGTTAGTCAGATCCTCCTCTCTGATTTTCTAAAAACCCAGCATTCTGGAATAAAACCTCTGCCAGTGTAAAGAAATCTAGTGCTGTTGATATCATGATGTTTCTCTGGTTAAAGAGCTGATCCAGAACTGCTAAATTTTGAACAGGTATGATAAATGCCTGATCATCCACATATCAAACTGAACTCTATAAGAGAGATTTCTTCAGCCTACAAGGCTTCAGGACAAGACCTTTAGCAGCTCCAAGGCTGTCATTGGTCATTCTAGTCATACCATTAACAACCTGAGCTACTTTGATGCTGAGATCCCTATGAAAACTGGGAATTTGCATTTTTTAAACTTCCCTCAACCGTTCATATCACTGAGTTATCTTTTACTTTCATCAGGGAACAAAAAAGAACTAGTGTCTCATCAAAAAAGATTAACTTTACTGGTCAAAATTTTTATTAGTCAGGACCTTCCTTTAAACCACTGCTAAGCAGGACAAATTTGGAGAACAGATATCCAGAGAAATTCCTGAGGTTTTTCCATTTCCTTGCAGATTATCGTGTTAGACAGAGCTTGAATCACACCTTCTTTCTGCCTAGAGTAATCTGCATGGTACCAGAAGGCAAATCCAACCTCTATGAGGAAGCCAGGGTGTCAGAATAAACTATTTACACACTCCACCTCATGTTGGTCCTCTTCTGCTTCCACTTCCAAACAACAGCTGCCTTCAGGGCTCATCAAATCCATGTCATGGCAGTGGGGGAAATTACAAAGCTAAAGGTCCTAGGATCCATTTGTCTGGGTTTTTTGCAGGTTCATAACATGATATGAAAATCGGCTGAAAATCAAAAGGTGGCTGACACTCAAGGGCTGAACCTGAGAGCATCAGATTTGGACACAGAGGCTCTGAAGTGCCAGGGCAATTACAGACATTTAGCCATTGCAGGAAGAGCCTGGAGAAACCCACTATACATCCACATGGGGTAAGTTGCATTTCCATCCAATCTTCCCTTCATTATGCTTATTAGGACAGTAGGTGGGAAGATTTATGGAAGCTCTAACAGTCTGAATTTTATTTTTTATGAGGAATTCATGCTGAATACCTTGATTCAGCCATAAATGGATATCTGGTAATTTTATCTGAAAGTGAGAATGTGACAGTAGTCAAATTATTACTCTGTGTGCCACTGCCTGCAGAAATTGGTAGGCTGTAATCCCAAGGGACAAAGTAGATTCAGTAAGATTCTTGGTTTTACTCCTGTACCACTTTTCTTTCTTGAGCATAAAAAAATGAGTGGCACGGCTTTTTTAACGAGTTTGTTTAATTTGCATTTTGTGATCCTGCTCAGCTGCACAAAATTAAAAACTGAAAAGGCTGGCAGTGGAAAACTGATTAAAGACAACAAAGAAACCCCACAGAAAACCAAAACCACAGGGAAAAAAAAAAGAAGAAAAAGTAGAATACCATCACAATAGCCCAAGGGAATCCATCAAGGAAAGAAGGGTCTGAATAGCCTGCCTTTCAGCTGACATGAGAAAGCAGAGAGCAGGTAGAAACTTTACAAGCTGATTAAGGTGGAAGAAGCATGGGAATTGACTGAGCTTGCAGCAGCAGGTAAGTGAAGACAGTCTGGCAGAGATGCAAAGAGCAAGTGTTGTTCATGTCTCTGTTCAGCTCTAAGGCCAGAGATTAAAATAACTGAGTAGGAGGTAATTTATAGATAATAAGAATAAACAGGGAGTTTAAGAGGGAAGGAATATACCCTGGGTTTGAACTGCTTTTCAGAACCACTGCCACTGCGTTCCTCTGGGTCTGGAAGAAAGGAGCTTACAGGTGCCACATTCGGCTGGCTGGAGTGATTGCAGCAAGCCACAGGTATCCATCAGAGGGAGGACAGCAGGAGTGTGCACAGCAGCGTGAGAAAGCTCAGGGAGAAAAGGGCTCAGAGGTGGAAGCGACTGTCAGAGCACAGGAGCGTAGGTTCCTCGAGAGCCACGCCATCTGCCTTTTCAGTCTGCTGCATCTCTTTGTTGTCACTTGAAGAAAAATGTACACCTTACATTACATTTCCGTTCAGTGCTGTTAAGGTGGTTTGCTAAGATATACAAGAATCAACCTTTTTTTTTCTTTAATGTGGTTCATTCAGTGAGCAGACTTCATAACTGAGGTGGTCTTACATGACCTCCTCAAAAGATTTCTGCAAATTTAGACTTGGAGTCTACTGATGAAGACCTTCAAGTAAAATCTTGGCTTATTTCCACCTGAAGTCAATATAGTCAGCATCTTTCCCTGAACTTATTTTCTGATTAGGGAAACTTGTTTTCTGCCCGCTAAAAAAATGACTGGGATGTAATACACAGGTGGGATATAAGCAGCCCTCAGAAGAGAGGCAGAGGCATCATCCCTCCTTTGTGATAAATGCCCTACCCACTGAACTTCCCCATCCTGTACGTGGAGTCTGATCTCTCTCACACACAGCATCTCAAATTTCTACCAAAATTCCAGCCTGGCCAAGGTGGTGTTCTTCAAGAAGAGAGATCCCAGCCTGAGCTCACACCCAGAGAAGACCCACTGGAGCTCCATCTAGAAAAGCGCAAAAGGGAGCTGCGACTTCAACACCTGCAGATGTGTTTTATGAGTAAGGGATGTCTGCCACTCCTTTTTTTGCATGGTGCTGGCACAGCAAGCTCGTCTGGATGAGAGGAGGAGGAGCATCCTATTCTTGTATCCTAAGTATCTTTCCCCCAAAAATTCAGCTCCACTGTCAGCTCTGAGGTGTGCCTAACCGTTATGAGAAGAACATTTTTAAATGCCTGAGAAACTTTGAGCAAAAGATCTACAGACAGAGTCAGGATGACATTATTTGTCTTCTATTCCTAGGTATCTTCTAAACCATGTTTCATGCAATTTGATCCTTTCCTGGCTGTATGGCCTTTCATCTGTGCCTCAGGTCTCCTGAGAATAGCAGTTCTAGTACTTATCTGGCTTCCAGCAAGGTATTAAGAATAAAAGGATAATGAAGTATTCAGACTACTGTGTGAGAAGCCCAAAAGATATTTTAAATGCCTGAAGCAGGCTCCATTAACAATGATAACAATGAGGGTCTGATTAGCTGAAAAGCCAGATTTCAAGCTGAAAGCCAGTCTGAGCTATGAATCTGCAAGGAGTGATCAGCAGCCTTTTGTAACACAAAGGTCATATGTCACCAATCAACGTTTTGTTTTCCCATGATAAAGGACAAATATGAAACATAAGACCTAAAACATGTTCAAATATTTCCATGGAGGCACACAAACAAACCACAGAAACCCAATCTCTAGTTCCATGCCATGGAGCAAGGGCACTGAGCAATTTATTTGGTTTCAGAAAACATTCTGAAAATGTTCATCAGGGCTGACAGCTGCAAGCAAAGACAACAGAGTGGTTGGATATGTAAGGACAGGAATTATAAAAGTGAAAAGAAGGTGGTAATGAGTTTGCCACTTATGGTCAGGCTTCATTGAAGTACAATTTGAGTACTACACCTTGGTTGGAAAAAAAAATCAAATCAGGAAAGTGGGTTAAGTAAAACTACTCTTGTGTTAAGCACGAGTAGTTTTCTTGGAAAATGTTTGAAGATTTCAATTCATTTCATAAAGGAGAGGAAACTTGGAAACTTAAAGATATATTGGATGGTTTGTTCCAAATTTGCTAGATACAAATCTGTATATGACACGTGCAAACAACAGGATGCAGTGAGATGGATGAAACATGCACAACAAAACTCAGGTTATGTCCCAAAGGAGATGGTTTTGGGTTTTGTTTGGCATCTTTACTGTCCACAGTGGACTGCTCAACAATTTGCACTCTTGTGATAATGGATTGGACACTGAAATGAAGATGCTTCAGTTATTGTTTATAATATTTTAAGGCATCTAGTTAAAGAGTGATGTCAGTGGACTGGAATGATCTGTAGCTCTCAACACTCAAAAATACCTTTAAAACCATATGGACCCTATGACATCTAACATACCTGCTTTGCAATATGTTTCATTTGCATAGAGAATGTATGAGAAGCCTGGCTGGGAGCAGCTCATGGTTCATGCATTGCTCACTTTCAGAAAAGAGCAGAAGCACCAAGTTTGCATCATGCACCCTCCTGTCCTGGCAAGGAAAATCTGACATTAAAGGGAGAAGAATCAGGGATATGCAGAAATGGGACCAGTCATTTGGCCTATTTCCTATTCATAAGCCACAGGGAAAAGCAGCTCCAGCTCAGAGGAGCTGGCTGCATATACTGTGCCAGGTGACATTTTGCTCCCCCAGGCTTCTGGTACTGACAGATATTCATATATTTACAGCCTTTCTTAAGGTCATCTCTGCTGCGTCTCCAGCTGAGCCATTAAATATTAATTGGACTACTTTCCAAAAATAAAAGGCAGAACCTCTAATTTACTTGTGTAATTAACACCTCCCACAAACCAGGTGTTCTCCTGAACCAGACTGAGCAAGCCATTTGCTCTTCACAATACCGAAATATGCTATGTGCTTTTGAGACAGACACATAGTTGCTTGTTCATTCCATGTGCACAAGTGCACATAATTATTTGGGGGGGGGGAAAAGCACCTCAAATACAACAGAAAATATGCCCTCTAGGTGATGTAGTCAAACCTTCCCACTCACACTAGATAGTTCTCTTCAGTTTGTGTTTGATTTTTTTTTTCAAGCATTTTACATAGAGGGGTTTGAGTATCTTGTTATAGGTATTTTTTTCAACAAGGCTCAATGCTGCTAAATTCATCAAAGAGCTCAAATTTTAACCCACAGTTGTAAAGAGCATGATCAGTTTCTGGTCATATCACAGCACTTGCATTAAGAAACTTGGATTCTCACTTATAATCACAGAGCCATTTAAGTTGGAAACTACTTGTGGGGTCATAGACTCCAGCTGTAAATGTATTTAACCATGTAACAAGCCCAACACTGCAATTAGCTCTGAAATTTAATTTCAATACCAGCATTACTCACGTTAAGGCAAGGTAAATATGAATTCAGTAATCACTGAGCTGCACAGATCATTTGCAGAAGTTTATTAAGTGCTGATTTACCCAGATGAATAACATGCCTGCTCTTCAGTGAGGCTAAGGAATTTGTGGAGAGAAAATTCACAGAATTCGAGGTCCTCAGTGCTCAGCTGCCATCTAAGCTCAGAGACACTAAAGTTCTCATCCAAGAAAACTAGTTTTGTTTTTGCACTTGTAGGGAAGCACATCCATCCTGTCAGGATTTAGCAGGCTGGGAGCCAGCTTGTACCTCAACCTTTTGGGAATCTGTAGTCTAAGCGATACTTCGACTTTATTGCCTCAGAAACTCAGTCTGTCAGTCTCAGAGCTTATTTTTTTAAAAAAAAAAGCAGCTTTATTTTCTTTTTGAAGAGGTGATCCTCTTTTTCATAAATGAATATCAGAGCACTCACCTATCAAATGAGGAACACAGACTCAATTACTTCCTCTGAAAAGGCAGATTCAAAATGTCATCCTGGATCTCACCTGAAAATATCCAAATCATCAGTCTGGGAGATATTTTGGTGGATGTGTTAAGAATTAAAGTTTGTCTCCTCAGCTGCACGGACTAATTAAAGGTTTGTTGTGCTGCAGAGTTTATACCCTGACTGCTGTTAGGTGGACGATGCCACTCAGGGAAGGTGCAGTTCTCAGCTCCAGTCTCTGCAGACAAAATACAAGTTTGGAGAAGAGGAGAGGACTTTGTGAATTTGAATTGCAATCAGGAGCTGAAAACCCACAGCCCAGGAGCTTTTTGGGGAACCTACTGCGCTGAGAAAATTTCTATTGCACACTCTTAACAACATGCCATCCTTTCCCCTCGGCAGCCACAGGTGGGTGACAGCACCTCCTGCTAAGGAAATCACAGTCTCAGGCAGCTCCTGCTGACCCCTGTGGCATTTCCACCTCCACAACACACCTGCTGAGTATTTGCCAGTCTCTTGTCTCTTAGCAAAGGCACTCCAGGCCCTTGGGCAGGAAATCCAGATGAAGTTTCCTAGAGCGCTGCCTGTCAGTTGGCAAGAGTGTGCCAATGGCAAGAGGCCATTTTGGATCCCACACTTCAGCTTTGTTGGAAATCTTGTGATCCAAACTAAACCCTACTGTCAGGACTGCGTAGCCCCCGTTTTATTTAAAATGTCAATATGCCAATAAGAGGGAATCCACAACCTCTGGTGAATGTTCCCATCGTGTAAATATATGTAGCACTAAATCCTTGGATACTTTTTTGCGGCATTCCAAAACAATGGGGGCAGAGTGTGGTTTTCCTCTAGTTCCCTGAATAACCCACAGCATGGTGAACGAAGCACAAACCTCATGAGTTCTGCCTATGTCAGGAAGCCAAGAGAATGAAAGCCAGACCTCTCACTGAACATTTCCTGTTTTCTTAGAAAAGTAGAGCAAATCCTTCTCCGGTGGGGAGTGGGTGGTGAGAAGAAGAGAGAAAGGAAAAATTCACCTGTATACTGAGCAAGGGAGATGCCTTTTGGTAATGCTAAACAAGGCTGTTAAACTTCATTGGAAATCAGGACTGAGAGCACTACGGCTCTCCTTGCCCTTCCTTAGATTCTGGTCTGTAGCACTGTAGAATTTGGCTTCCTAATTCCATGTGGAAATGAAATCTAAAAGATGTTCTGCAACACCTAGTACAGGCTCAAATATGGTTTTTTTCGATCTAGACCTGAGCACCTCCAGAAACATTCCGTGCTTAGTGAGGTTGAGTGGTATTGTAAAGCGTACACCGTTTAGTGGCATATGTAAGCATCATTAATTAACCTAATAGCAGAGGTAGCATTTTAACTAGGTTCTGTTTTATACCTTTAAAATGTGGCTTATAGCTTATTAGCTTTAGAAGTTTATTACTGTAATAGCTTTAAAGTTTTTTTTTTTCTTGTCTAACATTTTCTCTAACAATGCTTTATTTATTTTGTATGTCTTGAAGGTGACAATTTAATGTACTTAACTGTATGTAACATACTCCTTTCCCAAAGTGAGGACCATTTTGCTTAGGAAACCAAGGGTAAGCTAACAACTGTAGGTATCATTAAGCTCATGTTTATTCATGGACAGCTACTGTAGGCTATTAAAACCTTTTGGCACAAAAGTGACTAAAAAATTACTGAAAATTTAGCATCCCTCCCACTCCCCACAGAGTTATCAGGTCCTTATGTTGCAGCTGAAATGAAAGACTGAAACATCAGGTTTTTCTAGCAGCATGGAAGAGGGGGAGGCATGGGGAGACAGGCAGACAGTTAAACTGAAAAGATTCCGTAGACAATTTTTTTTTTTCTGAAATACTGTATTTACACAAAATTGAAGAGAGTACAAATACTTTACTAAGAAGACAAAACCATTATAGTACATTCAATTTAAACACAGGCAGAACTATAGATGCAAAGCACAGAGGCCTAAGGTACTTGCATGGGAGAAAGAAAAAAAAAAGAGCATCATAAAGGCCCCAGAGATTAAAAGCAGGAGGTAAGAGAACACTGTATTTGTTAGGCAGCATCATCTTTGCTTGACTTCAGTGGGATTGAACAAGACACTCTCGTTCCTCACTGTGGATGGTGGGAAAAACCCTCTCAATGTGCTGACAGCTCAACACCGATTTTGCAAAACGGTTAAGTGTGTACTTAATTTTCAGCATGGAAATAGAACTCTTAGCTTCAAAGAAAGTTATACTTGTGCCTAATCACACGCTTATATGCTTTGTTTGACCAGAAATGGCCTTCTCAATGCTTTATAGGGTCGAGTCCATCGTTATGTAAAAAATAAGAGTACTTTACTGTCATGTTTCTTTTTATTTTTCTTAAAATATACTTTAGAATTGCTTTACTTTTCCCCTTATGTACTCAATTAGAAAATAGTAGTTTATTGAATGCCATAGAATTCTTAAATTTTAATAAATGTCTTACATAATCAAAGGAATAGTGTTCAAAAATAATTCCCACATTTTTCCAAAACTTGTTTAATTTTAAAAAGAAATAAAAGAGAAATATAAATATAATAACAAAGCAGCTTTATATTTCTGGGCATTTGGCAGCAGGTCTGTTATAATATTTCTCACATCTCTTGTTGTCAGTTAAAATCACCAGATTAATTGATCATTATTAAAGAAAAGATTGTACAGTATTATGACAATCCACCATATATAGCCAATGCATGAAATATTTTACACATTATATATCCCTTAAAAAGAATTAATATATTTTAGCCTTTTCTTTGAAAACAGATAGCTTCTGAAGTAATATATCTTAAACACAATGGTATCTGTCACTTCTACTGATTTTTTTTTCTGAATAAAAAGCTTGCTTGAATAGGACTACTAGCTCAGTGATGGAACTACAGTGCTATTTAACTAAATTCCGTACATGTCTTCGTTAGTGTTGCTGCAGTTATTGTAATCACATACCACTGAAGTGCTAAATATTAGTAACTCAGATATGTGGACTTTGGTTATGCTTGATAGAATACTGGCATATCAAATATATGTACCACTTCCTAAAGGCTATGTTACAATCATGATGCCTAGTAATAAATAATAATAATAATAAATAATAACAATCTCAGATTCAAAGTGCTGACTCACTTGAGGCACCAATACAATAAATCAATCAATTAAAAGACCTATTTTTAATGTTCAAAACTAACAGCAGATCCTGGGCTGCCAAGTTACATGCGCAGCAAGGAGGACTCTGAACCTGTCCTTCCAATGTGGGATTCCTGTGGTCCCAGAAGACACTGGAATATCGTGTCTGATATGGAACACTCCAAGATATACCGAGTCCCCACACATGAAACATTAAGAGCTGTCTAAACTCCTCTAAAGCCTTGAAAGGCCCTCTTAAAACCCCTCAAGCCAACTCTATTCACACGGGCACAAGGCTTTGCCGTGAATTGTGCTTGGCTGCAGACCAGGGAAGAGCCTTTTATGAAAGTCCTCGCTGAAATGTGTCGCATTAATGCAGCCTTCACACCCTGGAGACGCTGTCACCACTGTCAGCATGAGCGGAGAAAGGCAGCTTTCCAGCAGCAGCAAACACCTGTCTCCCTGGAAGGGGAATGCTTCCACGTTGTCAGTTTGTTCTGTGCAAGCAGTAATCGTTTTCAGTGTCGAGAGAACTGTTGTACCCCGATGACGGATACAGGTCCCTCTTAAGTATCCTGTTGACAATGTTGATCAGAACTTTTTTGTACTGTTGACGTAAAAGTGAGTAAACAAACGGATCTGATGCAGCCTTACTGTAGGTGAGGCACTTGCTTATAATTCCCCAGTAGTAATTTATGGTAACAAAAGGAAGGAGCTCTATCAACCTGTTAAACATTAAAGAGAAATGGAAACACTTGAGCGTTATAGTCACGCTGAGCCCAGTGCTCAACTCATGCTTCATGAAACATTCAAGTAACATTTATTTCCTTACAGTACACAGTCCCTGCAGGAGAAGGGCCTTGTACTTGCTCCTCGCATTCAATAAGGGCAAAGAGAACTTTCCTAGCAAGGCCACTGGGAGACAAAGTCAATTCCTACTATGGAAAGAGGGAAAAACTGTTTTCAGTGGCAATGCTTCTGTGTAGTGGAGATAAGAGAGCGCTGCAGTTTACTGCTCATTTTCTGAATTTACTGAGCTGTGCTGGTAAGTGGTCAAAATTGTGGTGACATAATTGACTGCCTCTCTCCCACAGCAAGCTTGAGATAGACACAGGTGGCTCGGGGCACCCAGGCTCACTGACCTCAGTTGCCTGAGTAGAGCTGTCCAGAGACACTTGAGACTTTTGGACATAACCCCATTGGCATCAGGCTGCTGCTCCTGGAAGGTCTGCTTTAGGTCCTCTGGATATCTGCCAGCCTAGGTAAAGGACTTGGATACCATGCAGCATCTCAAATGACACCAGAAACCTGGTCTAGGTCACTGAATCCATCCCCTCAGACACAGACCAGCGAACCTTAATTCATTGGTGTGGTGAATTAACACGGCTGCAAAGCAAATTCATGTCAGACCATTGGAGTATGAAGAACCTGGCAGTATCTCAGAGAGGTCTGACTGGCACCTGCAATCCCACAGGATGCTTACCAGCACACCTACAACTACTTAGCGGTGGAAGTTTTTGTGTGCATTTAGCTGACTGCTAGATTGGCCAAAGAAAACAAGGAGACAACACTTTTATCCTCATTATATGACCAGTCAGTTACCTCCAGACCTGTCTCCTGGTCTGTGCTTCATGGATGATTAGTGGCTTCAGCACCTCAGCTGAGAGGGATGTATTAATCATGGGGGCAGAAACTGCAACTAAGTTAAACAATTTTTCCACAGAAGTGAGGGCAATCCTTCCGGCTGTTCCAGCAAATGTCTCACCCACTTCATCTGCAGTGGCCAAATCCTCCAGGAAAGTGGAAAGAACAGGGTGAGGAATTTTTATTTTCTGTATATCTTTTGTAAAACCTTTTGCAGGAGTAAGAATATGCTACTTATTCATCCCAGAAGAAAAGAAAATATTCTGGGAGATAAAATAGCCCTTTTCTGTGCTCTAAGACATCACTGTTTGAAGATGTAAGATCAGAAGCTTTCTCGAGGATTGAAGAACCTTCTGTCCTCTTTCCAAAATGCAGAGCTCCCAACTTGCAGGGTGTTGACTTTTGAAGCTGTTCCAGTCCCTCCTCATAGAAAAGCTGACTTACCATCATTCAGACTTGAACATTGCAACAAGTGACAGGAAAATTTCTTTTTTTATAATACATGACTAAAAGTTAAATCATTCCTATGGCAAGTGCATTAAAAAAAAAGATAACTTCTGTTTGAAGTTGCTCAGAAAAAGTTCTGGTGAATTCAAAATAGGCAGAACAGGAAGACACAAAATATGAGAAATAAATGTACAATAAATTCCACTTGCTACATGATTGCTGAGGTTTATCCCATCCTGCATATCATCCTATGACAAGAAATATATAATTGATATTTACACAATTGATGTTTTTATAAAGACACTAAATAAGAAGAGTAAGGTAACTTTCAGTCTCAAAAATAGATGTATTGCTATGTTCCCATTAATGCATTATAGATCCAAACTTAATTGCACTGAAGCCAACAGAAGAAAAATTACACAGATTTTAATAAGATAAAGGATATGGCCAAAACAAGTCAGACTTAGAAATACCCATCTGAATGCATCTTGGTATAATTTTCTTGTTTTCAGTGCTGTTACAAAAGAAATGAAATTCATCTGTCGTCTCTTAGTGAACAGATGAATATATTGCTAATGAGCCTAATCTCATTCAAATTTCTGAAGTGAGGAGCAAATACTGAGCTCACAACGCAACCTGAGTCACCAGGCCAAGAGCAAGAAAACAGGGAGGATGGCTTTCACATTGCCTCCCCAGAGATTGCTTCAGTTCCACCCCCCTAAAGACCAGAATGAGGGAAGAATGGAGAAACAGGCATGGCAGCAAGTCCTCCAGCCTCAGCTCCATCACCACCTTTCCTGTAGTGCTGTCTTGGCCCTGTCTTGTCTTTGAGACAAGAAGCCTCTTAGGATGTCCTCCCCAAATATTTCCCCTTTTGCTGTCACTGAAGCAGCTCAGTCCCTGTGGCAGACAGACGCTGTACCTTGACACACATTTCCATAAACCAGCCCCCAGCCTTCTCTGTAGTGTCAGTAGGTACCAGCTTGTCACACATAGAAAATGCACCATCTCACGTTTGCCAAATGCAAGGTCTGAAGAAGGAAGTAACTTTTATTTTAGAAGTTCATGAGAAATACCTCCACCCTGAAAAACGTGGCCATGTTTGGAATTTGTTGAGCTTGGTAATTTTCAGATGGAAAGAAGATGGCAAAATCCACTTTGCTCAACATAATTATATCTTGATTATGGCAAAAGTGAATAGAAAATGACTCAAAATGTACTGAACAGTGATAAATTAACCTTTTAACTCTGTGATGTAATGTTAATACTTGTAATAATCTTTTCAACTGCAGAAAAAAGATGTAGTTATCCAGGCAATCAGGAAAGAATCCCTTTCAACATGTAAATGGGAACTGAAATAAATGTAACTTTAAAAATTTTAAAAAGTATTGTCTGTTTAGTGCACTGGCCTTAACCTCTCCCCTACTCCTCTCAGAAAAGGGCAGTGACACCGACCATAAATGGCCCATAAGTGTGAGACTGTGTAAGATCAGAGCACCAAAGCTGGCCAGTTTCTGTGAGCTGGTGTGGCTGCAGACACCGGCAGCTTGGTAACAACCTTGAAGAAGCCCTCTCTAGGGGATTTTGCACACTAGTGCACCTTCCTCAAAACAAGTCAGCACTCTTCAAGGCTGTCTTGAACACACTGTGAAGTGGAAATATTTTTAAAAATCACTTGTGAAAGATGTAGCCCATTTTAGTTTTGAGATGAAAGGCTAAATCCTGGGGTGCTGCAATTCAGCATAGTTACACTGACTTCCAGCTCACTGGTTTATGCAAGATTTAAAAATAATAATAATAATAATAATCCATTGTATGAAGACTACACAAGTACATAACAACAGTGATGCATGAACACTTAAAAAGGTGCAAACCACCAGGATGGATGCCTATAATTCCGTCCAGTTGAGGAACATGGTATTTCCTATACATTTAAGGAGTCTCATTATTGCTTTCCCTGGGAGATAACTTTTACATCTCATCACAAGTCTGTGCTGCACCATTAGCAATATATTTACAGACATTAACGTTTCCAGACAGAAATCTTATCTGACAAATTATCAACCTGGAAAAATTTAAGTTATATCAACTCAGCTTCCAATAGCAGCAAGTTTGGCCTTATGCCAAAAAAAAAAAAACCACAAGCTAATCAGGAAAGTCTGTCTGTTTTCCTCTCTATTGCTGGGATTGTGCTAATAAGGAAGGGTGGCAAGTCTTTTAAACTGCTTTTATCTCCCACTGCCATGTAATTAATTCCCAGTACTTGTCCTAAAAGCCACTTGCTCTTCGCAGAGGTGCCCAGACCTGGCTGCGATGAGGGAAGGAGAGCCAGGTCCTGGCGGGGCTGCGCCCTAGGGCTGAGTGTATGGGCAGGAGCGACGTGTCAGGGTGTGTTTGCATGTGTGTGTGTGTGCTCTGCCCCTCAAGACCGGCGCCAGGGGTCCGTTTGGCTCTGTCCCCCCAAAATTAGCTGTAGGACCCCGGGCACCTGCGCATCACAGGACATCCTGGTCCCCCAAAGTCTCCCACCCCGACAGGGGATACTAACCTGGTGATAATGTAAGGACCAAAACAGATCACGAACGACCCTATAAAAATACTGATTTTCTTGGTAGCCCGCTGCCTCCTCCGTTTCTGCTCGTTCAGACAGCGCTGCTTCACACTACGAAGGGAAAAGAGCAGTAAGGGTGTGAAGGCAAGAAGGGAGGAGGTGAGACGTGAGCCCGAGGGAGAGGGGAAGAACTCACTCCACGCCCGAAAGCCCCTGCGCGGCATCCCCCGGGGAGAGGAGGGCAGCCCGGTCCGGGGGAAGGGCAGCCCCGGGGGGGGAAGGGCAGCCCCGGGGGTGGGGAGGGCAGCCCCAGGGGGAGGAGGGCAGCTTCCCGGTGGAAAGGAAGGCAATTCCCCGGGGGAGAGGAGGGCAGCCCGGAGGGAAGGAGGATAGCCGCAGCCCCGCCGAACCTCGGGACGATCGCACTCAACAAAGCAGTGACTCCCGCTTAAAGGGAGCTCAGGCAAGTGGAATAACCCGGAGAGCCCGATTAGCATTTAAACAGAGAAGGCTACAAATGCACAAGCCACCGTTCCTGGCACAGTAAGCAGGGTCTGAAGGTAGAGGCAGAAGGGCTCGCCATGCGGCCGGGGCAGGCAGGAAAGGGTGCTGGAGAGGCGGGATATGGTTTCCGCTCGGGGTAACTACCGCGAGTGACCGGGGGGCTGTGAATCCGAACGCGCACGCATTACCTGGGGTGGATATCCACCAGCAAAACCAAAGTCTGCATGGTAATAATGTCTATCCGCTTGCAGTGGAACCGGGCAACTTTCAACACCTTTAAATAGGTGAAACACAAGATCACCAGAGACAGCATGAAACTGGTGGAGTGAAAGACAATGGTGAACACTGTAAACCTTCTCCGCTCCGTCTCTTCCTTCAGGTGTAAGGTGCAAGAGGCATAAACGCTGTTGTAATCTACCCATGAGTAAAACAAGGATACCAAGGGGAACGTGAGGGAGTGGAGCCACGAGTAGCCCATCAGTATCACAGCGTCCTTATACCGCATCTTGCTGGTGTAGCTTAGGGGGAACACCACGGCAATCCATTTGTCGATGCTGAGCGCTGCCATGCTCAGCATTGTGTTGGAAGTCAGGAAAGTTTCCAGGAAACCCACCGCCTTGCAGACGCAGCCCCCGAGGGGTTGCTGGTTCCTCAGGATGCCCAGCAGGGTAAAAGGCATGTTCAGAACGGTGAGAAGCAGGTTGCAGAAGGATAAGTTCACCAGGAAAACCCCGGCGACCTGCTTGCGGATCTCCGTACTGTAGACGAAGCATAGCAGCACCAGGAGGTTGGAGAGCAGAGAGACAACCAGCACCAGCACGAGGAGCAGCGCCAGCAGCACGCCTGCCAAGTCCATCTCTTAGCGGGTCGCCTGGAGCGGGCGAGGGCAGGAGGAAGGGCGCACCCGCGCCGGCACCGCAGCCTCGCCTGCCGCCCAACGCGGCCGCCCGAGCATGGTGCCGGCGGCCGGGCAGGGGCCGGGGGGCAGCGCCGGGGGCAGCGGGGCGCAGCGAGAAGGGCAGGGGCGGGGAGCGGAGTCGAAGGTGCCGAGACTGGGGAGAGGGCAGCTGGGCTGGGCGGCCGGACACGGGGCAGCGGAGGGAGAACGCCAGGGACAGCGGGACCGGGGCTCTCTGACAGCAGAGTCAGGCAGCGGGGGAGCGGAGACCGGGAGGAGCGTGGCCAAAGCCGAGGGTGGGGGCTCCGGGGCACGCAGCGACCGGATCGGAAGATAGGGAGGAGATGGGGGTACCCTGGAACCGGAGCTGGAAATAGGGGGTCCGGGGCGCCCGGAAAGCCGGAGGAGTCGGAGGGAGCGGGGCCCGGGGGAGCGGGGCC
>VWPU01001540.1:7627-33318 GCA_013398955.1 Callaeas wilsoni | reverse complement strand
CCGGCCCGGTTCGGCGCTCGCGGGCTCAGCCCGGGCCCGCAGCTGCCACACGCGCCGGTTCCGCTGCAGCCGGGCCAGCCGGGCCGCTGCCCGCTCCGGCCCCGGGACCCGCTGCGCCCCGGGCAGGGTCCTGCCCTGTGCCCCCCACGCTCGGCTTTACCCGCAGCGGGCCGCGAGGTTCTCCTCCCCCGCTGCCCAGTAACATCGAATAGAGAAAAGCTGGAATTGCTCACTTCATCCACTTCACTGCCAGCTCCCAATTCCTGAGAATCCGAGTAAGTGGAAAAGGAGGATAGATTTTGTCTGAAGATAATAAATATTGAACGTGTCTTTCATATAACAAGTGAATGATCTCTACACACCTGTATAAATCACACACGTGTCTAGGAAAAACACAAAGCAAAAACAGAGACTCCCAAATTTATCATCCTTTTCCTGTTCTTCTCCATTTACCAGACAATATAAATAATAGCAGAGCTATACCTACGGATCAAACAATGTCACAAGTTATAGCCTCGCCACAGTTTCACCAGCTCAGGGTGCTGTGGGGATAATCACAAAATTGTCAGGAATTGTGCAGCAATTTGGAATATGTTAGTACTGGAATATGTAATTTGGAATTCTAAGGATTTACATAGAACATTTAAATTTCTCCTTGACAGTAAAACACAGGCACGATTTCCTTCCTTCCACTTCAAGGCTGAAAACTGACAGGAGCAATGTCTTGACTTACAGAAAACTGAATCTCAATGAAGGATGACAAAGGCTAAAAATCATAAAAACAGAATCCAGAGCATAAGTATTTAATTGAATCTTTGTGCTTCTGTAGACTAGAAATGATTGCAGAAGAAACAGAAATCCATAGCACAGGACTTCTCTTCCCATCATATTTTACAAGACTTGGCCCCGTCAGCACAATGACATTTTTGCAAGTATCAAGAACAAAATCTCCTCCTCCTCCTCCTCCACTCCGGCTGGTCCCTCTTGCCCTGGGGCTCGGCGTTTCCAGCGGCACCAGTCCAGCCCTGGGACGCCGGGGTTGGGCACAGCAGTGCTGGGGAAGGGGACGATGCCCGGTGAGGGGCTTCCCTCACCCCCCGAGGTTCGACTCCACATCTCAGGGCTCTTCCCAAACCTGAGCCGTCTTTTGCCGTGACGCCTTCGGCTGACACCACTCGTGCTTTGGGAGATTCCTGATCCAGTCTGGAGCCATTCGGGCTTCCTGCCACGTTCAAGAGCAATGAAGAGCGGCAGGTGGAGGGAATCCAAGGTGGGGGCAGCAGTAACACGAAGGCCAGGCCCGTTCCAGGGAAAACAAAGGACGGAACAGGAACTGCCACCAAAGCTCTGGGGGATGTTACTGTGCTGCCAGAAGCAAGGTGCTCCAACCTGCAACAGAATCCACGGGGACATGGAAAACAGGCACTCGGTCACCACCACCCAGCAAAGGCCACAAAGGAAATCATTCTGAACTCTGGAAATAGGGTGCTGTGCTTTCCAAAGGACACGGAACGGGAATCAGCGATCCAGCTGCACGATGCCCTGCTCGGGGGGCACAAGCCACAGTCAAGGCTCAGTAACACACCTGAGCCTCCCCCAGGCACGGGGGTACTTTTGGGGACACAACCCGACCCGGACCTCGGCACAGGAACAGGGAACTTCCCCTCGAGACGAACACGACAGAAATAAACCTGCGGATGAAAACTCTGCTTCACACCAGAAAGGTTTGCAGGAGGCAGAACCACTCTGCAGAGTTCAGTGATAAACACTAGGCTTGCAGCACAGGAAAATATGAATATTTAATATGTTTACTAAGCAATCTCTGTCAGTCCCGTTGTGCATCGATGTGGAACTAAATCCCCTCACTTACATTCGGGTTTCCCTCATGGATCTGATGGGCACAACACAGACACAGCTGGAAAGTGCAACATGCCTTTGGTTTCCTCAGCTCCAGAAGCACTTTTGGAGCAGCTGGAGCCTGGGGATGAGGATGTTATTTGAACAGGTGAACATCCCATCACAGCTGGAAAAGGCCATGAGCTAAAGCTGGGCTCATTCTGGCAGACCCGTGAATTTTACAGCAGCTCTGAGATGTGCAGAAATCGGGAGGAATCCCCCCTTAGGCAACGCTTCACCTGGGAACTCCTGGAACCCCTCAGACTGAGATTTACACCGTGAGGAACTGAGCACGGGCTGCAGACCAAGGGGCAGCCCCACACGAGCCGGGGCTGCCCGGGGGACACGGCTGCACCAAGCAGTTTAAAGGTAATGTTCTGTACATTTTATTTCAATAAAGACATAAGACAAACAGCGTAAAGATGCCCAGATGCCCTAAAGATAAATACATTTAAAAGATTCTCATTAAAATGAATCTGTAGTATTTCTTTCCTGCAAGCAAAATACCTTTCTTTAAATACAAAAAAAATCAGTATTCTGAATTGCAAATGTTTTCACTTTTTTTGCAGAAAATCTGCCATGATGATTTTGTTTTTAATGAATAAGGATTTTCCACAAAACAGGCTTGCTCTACATGCTAAGTTTTAACAGTTCAGTGACACCATGTGCTAGCTACATACACAACAGATAATATAGTAAGAAAACACTCAACCTGATGAAAAGTTAAAATCTTCATTAATACACTGGAAAAAGTTGACATAACTCATGCCTTTTAAAATCAAAAATACAAAAATTAAATGTTTTGCTAAAAAGATTTTCCTTATTTTAAGGACTCATTTGAAAATGAAGCTGCATGTAATTTGTACAATAAAATTGTACAAGTAAACAGGTAATATACATAAAAAATTAATTGACATACTTCTCAATTATCAGCTGTCCACCTTTAATTTCCAATACTGTACTTTCTTATCAAGCATACAAAATAGCAAACTTCTCTTTAGAAAAAGTGCCGTTCTGTGACATCTTTTACACAAAACCAGTCCGAGCCTGTGGCGTGGTAATGCAGTCGAGAGGCAAAGCTTCCTAACTTGTACAAATTCTACCTTCCATAAAAAGCCTCCGGAAAAGCAGATTCCCCACCGCTATAAAAATATCACCTCCGAGGCGCTGCATTAGGAGCCACGGCCGGGCCTGTTCCCTCGGGAAACCAGTGGGATGGCAGGGGAGCCGTGCCCCGGAGAGGCTGACTGGAGCCAGGAGCGGCGCAGGAGCCCAGGCGGAGCAGTTGGAGCACAGGCGGAGCAGGCGGAGCCCGGGCAGAGCAGGCGGAGCCCGGGCAGAGCAGGCGGAGCCCGGGCAGAGCAGGCGGAGCCCGGGCAGAGCAGGCGGAGCCCGGGCAGAGCAGGCGGAGCCCGGGCAGAGCAGGCGGAGCCCGGGCAGAGCAGGCGGAGCCCGGGCAGAGCAGGCGGAGCCCGGGCAGAGCAGGCGGAGCCCGGGCAGAGCAGGCGGAGCCCGGGCAGAGCAGGCGGAGCCCGGGCAGAGCAGGCGGAGCCCGGGCAGAGCAGGCGGAGCCCGGGCTGGAGCAGTCGGAGCCCAGGCAGAGCAGTCGGAGCCCGGGCAGAGCAGTGGGAGCCCGGGCGGGAGCAGTCAGAGCCCAAGCAGAGCAGTCAGCGCCCTGCCCGGAGCAGTCGGAGCCCAGCCTGAAGCAGCTGGAGCCCTCCACGGAGCAGTCGGAGCCCTGCCTGGAGCAGTCAGAGCCCAGCCCGGAGCAGTTGGAGCCCAGCCTGAAGCAGCTGAAGCCCTCCACGGAGCAGTCGGAGCCCTGCCTGGAGCAGTCAGAGCCCAGCCCGGAGCAGTCGCAGCCCAGCCCGGAGCAGTCGCAGCCCAGCCCGGAGCAGTCGGAGCACACGGGCAGCAGGAGCAGCCTCGCCCGGTGACCACGCTCCTCCTGCGCCCGGGCGTGCCCAGCAGAGGGTGAGGTATTCCTTGTCCATCGTGGTGCCACTGCCAGGTGTGCTCTGTCCGGAGGACGTGCCATCGCAATGGTTTAGAATATTCCGAATATTAGTAATTCTTATCTTCGTCTTATCTAGCCAGTCTCTTGATTTTTGAAAAGATTTCGACTACAGTAGAATATTACAGAAAGAAAATATAAATGCAGGGGTTGTTTTTTTTTTTTTTCTTCTTTCTAAATGAAACTTACGTGGGCTAAAACTAGAGAATATTTTTTAAACAAATATACAGGATGCAGGCAGACAAAGCAGGGAAACGGCCAGCCAACTGTTTAATAAAAAACTAACAAAATTTGGCTATTTCCAGAAAAACTATGAAGCGCCTCAACTAAAAGGAATGCATAATGAAATTCTAATCTAATACAGGTCAAAAATGTAAAAAGGTTATAAACCTTAACAGGAAAAATAAAACAACTTTTACTGGCCATTCCTGTTGAAATGAGAATCTTAAAAGTAACAGAGAAGTGGCTACAAACCCACTTAGAGCACCGAACAGAGAGAAAATCCGAGTCCGTTTTCAATCTCTGTTGTATCATAAAATCCTGTGTTTCTACAGGTCAAACTGCTGGTGGCAGAAACAGAATTTTCTTTATAAACTGCAGATGTCCTGTACATAAAAAATTTCCTTGGAGTTGCACTAGTTCTAAAGACTTTTCTGTTCTAGCCTCCCTACTGCGGGTACTGGATTGTACTGATGGCGGCAACCTCAGGTGTAGAAAGTCTCTTCCTGTAACCCTTGATCATTGTTGGGCACCAAAGATAAGAAAAGCAAGACGGGGTACAAAAATGCAAAATTTCAACAGTAATGGCAATGTTTTGTATTAGTCCAACAGGGTCCTGCATTTCCTCCCCTCGGCAGCGAGAGCAAAGGCTTTAATCGGGGGGTAGCAAATCATGCAAGCGAAATCTGTCTCTGATGTGAGGTCGGACGTCTTCGTTCTGTGGGGGAAAGGGCAGGTTTAGGAGAGGAAACACAGCCAGGAGCCACGCTGCAGCAGGGCTCCTTGTCTAACACCCCTGCCTGAACAGAAGGAGCATTAGCCACGAACCGTGTCATTCCAGAGACTCACGGAAAGAACTCCATAGCACCCACAACACTTCAGGCATCGTGATTTATTTGCCTTTCGGCAGTGAAGACACACAGCACAGCCAGCAACAGGCACTATGTCATCAAAAGGCTCAGAGGTTCCCAATTTCCTTAAGACTGGTGTCACAACCCCACAGCCCCGCATTTACAGCACAGTCAGCAACCACAAGTCCCCTTTTGCTGTGTGAACACGTCCCTGGATCTTCACCAGCCTCAATCTCAGTGACTCACAGACTCTTAACAATAGGTGAAAATATTAAAGGAACTCACTGACAGTTTTGGGAAAAGCCAAGAAAGCAAACGCTTACCAGCTCTACGAGTTTCTCCAGAAATGGAATCAACTTTAGGAGTTCATTATCATTTTTATCCATGAACCAGCTTTCTATAGGAATTCCATTGGAAAGCTAAAGTTAAAATAGGAAAAAAATAATCAACACACGATTTATACTTAGTTTATCTACAAATATGACTCGCGAAATAGCATTTGGGGGAAAAATGTTTCCAAGTTACAGACTCACGAGTATTTTTCCCACAGTTTGGTTTGCAAACTCCAATACAAAGCCCCAGACTTCCGTAAGTGAAATCCAAGAGTGGGGTTTCCCGTTCCCCTGAGGAAGTTTTGCCCCCTGAGGTGCCTCCTGCCCCAGCCCCTCACCTGGTAAGCAAAGGCTTGCGGTGAATTGTCAATGATGATGGTTTTGGAGAGGTCTCTGCCCAGGATGTTCAAATCCTTGATGTAATTCCCTTGTACACACACACAATGCTCACGGAAGAGTCGATGCCTGTCATTAAAGGAAAGTGCTCATTAATGAGACCAAGGACGACATCCACACTGCCCCAGGAACACAGAGCTTTGCCAAGCATTATGGAATTCTTTCTCTTCCCATCTCCTGTTAGAGAATTGCACCCTTTTTCTCCTCTCTTTAGAAGTTTTTACTGGTAAAATGCCCAGTTGAGGTGATTTTGCACTAACCCAGCTCTGGGGGTGGGTGTTTGTATTTTTTCAGGCTCTTCTTCCCGACCCCTTTCACAGACAGACGGACAAAGGGACCCAGAACAGCCCAAGGATCTGCCAAGCCCCAGGTGCTGCACAGAGCCAGTTTACGGGGCTTTATTATCCCTTTATTCTGTCCCAGCCCTCACAGAGCGGGGCCTCCCTGTGCCACCTCAGGCCAGAACACAAAGTGTCACAAGGAATGTCTCCTTTTCTGTTACACCTCTGCTGGCAATTAACCTATTTCAGTTACTGTATCTCAAAAACAAGCCTCGGGACCAAAACATCCCATCAACCCCTTCCCTTCCCATTAGCCTGATCCCCTGTAACTTATGATAGAAGAAATGGATGGATTGACTAAAAGGACTGATTAAAAAACCAGCAGGAATAAAACTCCCATTTCCTGGCGCATCCACAGAATTACAAATTGCAAAGTAGGCAGCTTTGGGGTTGCCCAGCCCTGTTGCAGAGCAGCCCCTTCCAGGCTGCCTGTGTTTTTAAACGGAGTGTTCAGAAGCTGCACATAGTGTGCCTAATTCCACGCGGGAGCTGAGCTCCCAAGGTTGCCATGGAGGGAATGAGCCGCTGCATTTATATATAGAGTGTGAGTCACACGTGTGGGGCCTGACAGGCACCTGGGGCTGCTGGCAGCGCTGGGACCGAGCCAGCGCAGCCACAGCGGCCCCGAGAGAGCCAGGCAGCACAGCGGCATCGCTGCGGGCTGCCAGACCCCGCGGGCTGCCAGACCCTGCCTCTTCCTGCCCCAGCACAGGCACAGGCACAGCCCTGCAGGCTCAGAGCAGGTGTCTGGAGCAAGGTCTGACACCTGGGACACACCCCGCACTCGTGTTCTGGAGTGCCAGTGCCCCCCTGGCACCATCCTCCGGCGTGGCACGGCCAGGCTCAGCATTCCGAGGACTGGAAGTACCCCCAGGTGTAATTTTCACAGTGGCAAGGAGGCACCAGGCCCACCTGGATTCTGTGTCCCCTAACACAAGCAGTAAGACTGGCCCTGGGTAGAGGCAGTGCCAGCTGATCCTTCTGCACTTCAGGAGGAGGAGCTGGGATGTGCCCCAGCAGCGAGTAACCCCGCACAGAGCCACTGCCTTTCCTGCCGCGCGTGCAGCAAACGCAGCTTCAGCGCGGAGGTGGCCGTGCAGTGATGTCACACAGCCTTGGCACCACCAGGGAGGGGTTCCCTGGCCAGGGACACCCCACACAGGGGAAATCCCTCAGCAGAAACCAATCTGGGTCCGGCATCGCCAGAAACACTCCCCCTGCCAGGCGAGTGTGACAGAATCTCACCCCTGGAATTTCCTTCTGCCTCAAGGAACTGGAAAAGCCAAACACTTCCCTGCAAAGCTCAGTGCTGAGAAATGAAAAACCAAACCAGCTCTAACACAAAGCCAACAGACAAATGATTTTGTGATTGAATGAGAATTAAAAGCATGCTGATTGTAAAAGCTATACAAGTCACAATTTGTAATAAATAAATCAAGTTTGAATAGTTTAAAAGTAACCAGGTACTCCTTTAATTTCCTTTATTTGCAGTGTGTATTCCAAAGCACATTTCTGATCCCCAAGAGGTCATTTCCCACGAGCCAACCTAACAGACTGAACAGGGACAGGTTTTGGCCTGGGGTTATTTTATCAGAAGGCACCAATTCCATCACTTCGGTCCCTTTTTCACCCTCTCTCAGCCCAGACAAACCCCCAGGGAATCAGCCAGGGAGACACTGCAGTCAGGAGCACGTCCCACCCCACTGGCCAGGCACAGGACTCGGTTTGCTCGTGACAGGTTCGTGCACATTGCTCTGGTTTACCTGACCAGCTGCTTTTTGGGGTCCAGGATGTTCAATAACTTGTCTGCATACACCTTCTTAGAAGCGGTAAACAGAATGATCTGGGGATTGGAGGGGAAAAAGTCACCACTGCAGGTACAAGTAAGTGGACACAATTTAGAAATGAAATGCAAAGGTGGTGTCTGATGGTTTTACCTCATAAATCTGAGACATACGTTCCAGGAACTCTCGGAAGAACGGCCTTAGCCGGACATAGACCTGCAGCAGAGAGGGACTTTAGCAAACACTCACAGTCCTCCAGACACCACCCTCCCCACCGCTTTGTGCAGAGAAGGTCAAAAGGAGCATCAGAAACAAGCAGCAAATATCAACTGCTTGTACAACAGCACCCCAAAGCCACCAGTGTTCCAGCAGCTGCCAGCCCGAGCAGCTCGGAGCGAAGGCGTAACACGGCCACATCAGCCTTAACACTTCTGTTAAAACCGAGTGGGAGTGAAAAACATTTAATAAAATATAGAAGGTGGACAATCTTTAAATTAAAAATGAAACTGGTTGCTTTGACTAATCACCCTGACTTGGCCCTCACCAGCAGGGCAGCACCAGTTCAAGCCCTGGACACAAGAACTACATCCTCTTCTTAACAACCACGAGCAATTACCCGAGCCTGGGGGTGTCAGAAGTGATTAAAAAAAGGCTTCAGTTGTTTCTATATTTCCATAAACTCAACCAGCAGCAGCACAGAGCTGCACACACAGAGAAACCATTCCCTGAAAGGGACTGCAGAGTCACAAGAGGCCCCAACCAGGAGGGTTCTGCCTCCCTCTGACTCCAACACCTGATTTGGGCTCACGGGGAGGAGCTGCAAAGGGGAACAGTTTAAGTGAATACAAAATTTCTTGCCAGATCTGACACCTGCAGTTTATCACCAGACAGGTGTAAAATGCCAGGCTGCTGCTTCTCTCCCTTCAGACAAGATGACAACTACACACAGCAAGGATTCCCACAAAACAAAATTTAAAAGCTTGTGGTTTTTTATTTACCTGGTAAATGACATCTTGAAAAAGAACTGGAAAAGTCAGTGCAGCATCTTCTAATTCATTTAGACTACAGTGCACTAATGTTTCATCCTAGGGAAAAAGTTATATAAAAGAAAGAAAAGAGTGTGAAAAAACAGTGTTGAAAATAGACAAAGTTTTCTGCATATTACGTTCATTTTAAGGCAGGTTTATTTAGAATGGAAAACGTACTTTTGTGCAAGTGCTGTCAAGACTGAAGAAAATTCTTAGGATGAATTAAACATTTCATTATTCTTGTAAATTTTTTTTTACGTTTTCACTAAAATTGGGTGCTGGGGGTGTAATTATAAGGAGATATTTTAAATTTGTAGGCTCTTCTCTCATTCAGTTCCAGCCTGTATCTTTCAGTGTGAATAATCCACCCATTCCCACGATCACAGGGATGGCACACCTGATGCTGCTCATAAAATCACACCACCATTAACAGGGTCTGAAATGACTTTCAAAACAGAGACACTGAAACAAACCACCACGAAGACAAATGTATTTTATAAGAGTATTTCAAAAAGTGGATTTGTGCCCTTTCAGAATAAGAATGTTCTAAAAAGTAAAGGTTTAATTTTTCATCAATCTTGATGCAGGACACTCATAACTGAATTTTCCTCTTCATTCCACCCCATTTTTCCCACATTGGATTTAGGGAAGCTTTATGGGGACAGATAACTCTCTGTTTGAGATGTTAAAACTGTAATGCCTGTTTTTTAAGCAGGATGTAAGTATTTGACAAATACAACACACATTCTATTCCTACCACAATTAATCCTTTCTCAACTGTTTTTAACTCATATTATGCAACATTCAACTGCCTTTTTGTTTAAAGCAAACATAACTGATTTCCACAACGAACAAAGTAAGGGAAATGCTCCGTCTCCCTGCTTTGGTTTGTGTTTATAAAGATACTTACCAAGTCTAGAACTAATGAGAACTCTGGTGTGCTTCTGGTTTTCAGTGGGAGAGCTGGCTTCCTGTTCAGCTGCTCTTCTGTTAGTGGGGGGACATGTTTGATGAAATAGTATCTGAAAAGAACACAGATTTTGCTGTAAAAATGTACATTATTGAACTGCAATGTCGTAGCCCAACTTAATATTTGAAATATTTAAGGCTGCACAAGAAGTAAGTATTTAAAATTGAAATGAACCCCACATGAGCATACACTTTTTTTTTTTATGCTAAGAGCTTTTGAAATTCATTATCATAACATGAAAATGATCCAATTTAAATAGAAGTATCTTAATTCAATGCCCCAAATGATTAATTTACTATTTCCAGTACAAACACCGGCACTTACGGATCAAAGACTTCCCAGTCCTCTTCATAGGTGGCTTCTGCGTGAGCTGATGAGTAACCACTGTCTGGAGATACTGGTGCTGAAATTCAACGAAAATGACCAAAACAAAAATAAAACAGAAAACCACAAGAGCTGGTCTTATTAGTGCAGTTCTTTGAAGTGACAATTTGCACGTGAGACACGAGGGAGGAAACCAGTGACAAACTCTCCCTCCAGCCCCACCTCCCCTGCCAGGGGCTCTCCTGGGCTGGACCCAGAGCAGCCCCTACTAAAAAGCTGCTCATCTACCAGACCTTGGAGGGTCTGGGGAGGGTTTAGTTAAGGGTTTGATGCTGCCCACGCACACGGAAGCTGAATTTTATGGCTACAGTTTTTGTCAAAAAAAGGTGCTGTCTTCTGAAGAAAATACGGAAAATGAATGTAGATCTGTGTGTTTCTCATTTACCATGTGGTTCAAATACAAGATATCAAAATGTAGCCAATCTCTCTTTGGAAATCAGCAAGTCCAGAGTTAATAATAATGCCCTTCTTCTGGAATCTCTGCTTCCATGGGAAGAAGTGTTACGAGGCCCCCTAAGTTACACCAGGAATAGGTAAGTCCTGCCAAAACCGTGTCTTTGGTGAAGAAAGTGGGTTTGCCTATGACCCCCAAAAACCAGTATTAGCGCCGCTGGCCCGCCCCACGGGCAGGCAGAAGGGAGCCCGTGGCACGCGTGGGGAGCTCCTCGGCCCCGCGGGCGCTGCTCCCGGTCCCCTGGCCCTTACCCGGGAGCGGGGGCAGGTCGTGCTCCCCCAGTCCCCCTGGCCCTTACCCGTGAGCGGGGGCAGGTCGCGCTCCCCTGGCCCTTACCCGTGAGCGGGGGCAGGTCGCGCTCCCCTGGCCCTTACCCGTGAGCGGGGGCAGGTCGCGCTCCCCTGGCCCTTACCCGTGAGCGGGGGCAGGTCGCGCTCCCCTGGCCCTTACCCGTGAGCGGGGGCAGGTCGCGCTCCCCTGGCCCTCACCCGTGAGCAGGGGCAGGTTGCAGCCTCCTGGCCCTTACCCGAGAGCAGGGGCAGGGCGTGCTCCCCCAGTCCCCCGGGCCCTGACGCGTGCGCAGGGGCAGGTCGGGCTCCCCCAGTCCCCCGGGCCCTGACGCGTGCGCAGGGGCAGGTCGGGCTCCCCCAGTCCCCCGGGCCCTGACGCGTGCGCAGGGGCAGGTCGGGCTCCCCCAGTCCCCCGGGCCCTGACGCGTGCGCAGGGGCAGGTCGGGCTCCCCCAGTCCCCCGGGCCCTGACGCGTGCGCAGGGGCAGGTCGGGCTCCCCCAGTCCCCCGGGCCCTTACCCGGGGGCGGGGGCAGGTCCCGGTCCCCCTGTCCCTTGCCCGGGAGCGGGGGCAGGTCGTGCTCCCCCGCTCCCCCGGTCCCTTACCCGTGAGCGGGCGCATGTCGCCGCCCCCCCGTCCCTTCCCCGTGAGCGGGGGGAGGTTGCAGTCCCCCAGTCCCTTACCCGTGAGCAGGGGCAGGTTGCAGCCTCCTGGCCCTTACCCGAGAGCAGGGGCAGGTCGTGCTCCCCCAGTCCCCCAGTCCCTTGCCCGTGAGTGGGGGCAGGTTGCGGTCCCCCAGTCCCCTGGTCCCTTACCCGTGAGCAGGGGCAGGTCGTGCTCCCCCGGCCCCCCGCCCCCGCCCGGGGGGGGGTTGCCGGCCCCCACTCGCCTGCTCGGGAGAGCGTCGTGTAGGCCTCGGCGCTGGCCCCCGCTCCCTTACCCGTGCGCGGGGGCAGGTCGCGGTCCCCCGGCTCCTCGCTGTCCCCCAGGCCGTTGTTGACGGCCCTGACCTGCACGGCCTGGCCGGGGAAGGCGGCGCCGTTGGTGGAGGTGGCCGTGCTCGTGGTGATCTCGTCCACCTGCTCCATGTCCAGCTGCTTCACGATTTCCTCAGCTTCCACAGCCTGGCCGGGAGAGTCGGAGCCTGATGTTCCTGAGGGGCATTTCCAAGCACTCGTTACCTTTAGGCTGAGCTCCCTATCACAGCGCTCACGCTCGCTGTTAACCGCACGCACACCAAGTCTCGGAATAATCAGAGATACCTGCACTGATTCGCACCCCAAAAATGAGAACCAAACTGAAGACCATGGCAAATGACTTTAAAACGTGTTTGGGACAAGGAACATAATCCCCTTGGTTCTCTCCTTCTCCTTATTTTTTTTTACTGAAAGGTGTACCACTAAATACACCTATGAAAAAAATGCTCTAATGCTTGTAAGCTTATTGCTTCTTTTATTAACGATTAACCCATCCAAGAATTAATCTGGCAGCAGAAACTCTTGGTTTGTAAACCAGAATGAAAAGTGTCCTGTCACTCAAAGCAGCTATTTCATACAAAAAATTATCATTCTCAGCTTTAAGACTATTGGCTTTCTGAATAATACTCACCATTTTTATTTGCTGGTGAAAAAAAATTGAAAACAGGAGAAAATATGGTTCCCAGTAACGTTGTTCGCGGGGGACTGCCTGTGGTAGGGTTATCTTCCAATTTTCCATTTTGCTTTACGTGTTGGTTTGTCATCTCATAACTTCCAGCTTCTGGAAAAGACAAAATATGAGTTTTAACACCACCCAGCTGGGTTTCAGTTGCCTCTGTTCCTTTACGGTCAGCATCTGCACTCCAGGGGCGTGCTCTTGTTCACGGCTCAGCTGGGCCCGTGAGAGCCGGCAACTTTGTACCAGCATAAACCCAAAATCCATCCTCGACAGCCTCTGAGGCCCCCGCAGCTGAGGCGGCCCTCCTGGATCGCAGGAGCAGCGGAGGTGGAAGTGCTCGCAGCGCGCCGGTGGCAGGCAGGCAGCCAGCCCCGGAGAGCCGGGCCCGCACAGCTCCGCTGCCGGCCTGGGCTCCGCTGGAGGGAGGCACGAGGGAGGCACCGAGCTCCCGGACCGAGCTCCGGGCCGAGCTCCCGGACCGAGCCCCCAGGCCGAGCTCCCGGGCCGAGACCCTGGACCAAGCCCCCGGACCGAGCTCCCGGGCTGAGCGCCGGGCTGAGACCCCGGGCTGAGACCCCGGGTCGAGCCCCCGGACCAAGCTCCGGGCCGAGCCCCCGGGCCGAGCTCCCGGGCCGAGACCCTGGACCAAGCCCCCGGACCGAGCTCCCGGACTGAGCTCCCGGCCGAGCTCCCGGGCTGAGCTCCCGGACCGAGCTCCCGGGCCGAGACCCTGGACCAAGCCCCCGGACGGAGCTTCCGGACTGCGCTCCCGGCCGGGCTCACGGGCGGAGCTCCGGACCGAGCCCCCGGACCGAGCTCCCGGTCAAGCTCCCGGACCGAGCCCCCGAGCCGAGCTCCGGGCCGAATTCCCGGGCCGAGCCCTCGGACCGAGCTCCGGGCCGAGCCCCCAGACCGAGCCCCTGGGCCGATCCCCCGGGCCAATCCCCCAGCTGCTCCAGAGCGCATCCACTGCCCGGCTCTCCGCACACAGCGCGGAAGGGAGAGAGCTGCCCGTTGTTATCACAGGTAACAAAGGACGGAATTCAATGAACACCCGTGTTACAGCTCTGGCACTAACGGCGTGCTCTCTGAATGTTAGGCACAGGTATGTACATCCCACAGCTCCAACCCCATCTCACGGCTGCGGGCCAAGGCAGTTCTGAGACTGAGATGAAGGAGAATTATTTCCTCACAGCGCCCAGGCTCTGAGATGTCTGTCCCCATGGGAGAGAGTGAATGGATTTGTGCACATGAGCTGAGACCCTCCTGTCAGCTGAGCCCGATGGAGCTGCTCGAGGACTTCACACAGCTCTGGTTCCTATCCGGAGCGTGGGGTGTGGAGGTGCAGCTCCAAGCCCTCACTAACAGGGAATATTTAACGAAGAACTTTTATCCCTGCAACAGAGACAGGAGCTCAGGGTGCTCTGCGTGCACCCAGGACAGAACAGAGTCACAGGATGGCTTGGCTTGGGTGGGAAGGGACCTTAAAGCCCATCCAGTGCCACCCCTGCCAGGGCAGGGACACCTCCCACTGTCCCAGGCTGCTCCAAGCCCCAATGTCCAGCCTGGCCTTGGGCACTGCCAGGGATCCAGGGGCAGCCACAGCTGCTCCGGGCACCCTGTGCCAGGGCCTGCCCATCCTCACAGTTTCCTTAGAAAGGAAGTTTAAAATCCAGGTTTTTAATGTCGGATTTGGAACCACAGGTGATGTTTTAAGCATCACTGACAATTTTATCACATCATTAATAAAGATACTCAAGAGGAGAATTTTCACAGGGAACGGGGAATCTCCATCCTTAGGGAGACACAGAACTTGCCTGGACAAGGCTCTGAGCAGCCTGATCTAACTCCAGAGGCAGATCTCACTCCAAGCTGGATCCACACTGCTGGGAGAGGGGCAGGGGGACTGCTCCAGGTGACCTTTAAGAGGTCCCTTTTGATCCAAAGTTTCCTACAATTCTGACAGAAACCTGTCTATGTGCTTGACAAGTGCTTTCAGCATCCAAGGACACCTGGTAGCTTCCACAACGGTCAGGAGTTGGGAGGTCACATTTCACTTTTATTTGTGAGAAAACGGGAGAAGAGCTAAATCAAATTATTATGGGACTTTTAGAATAATAATTAAAAACAAAAAAAAGTTAAATTGGTTCCAAAGTAGCTGCTGCTGACCCAAACTGTTCTCACAGAGATACAAGGGATGTGTCTGGGGGGCGATGGAAGCGCTGCTCACACCCCTGAAATCCTGTTCTGCTCTGATTAGCTGAGCCCCGCTCTCACTGAAGTCAGTCAGACCCCCAGCAACCTCCCCCCGCTGAACGGCCCTGGATCAGTGCCCAGCTGGGAGATTACGGAATTCCCCCTGCACTGTGCTGCACAATGTG
Organism: Callaeas wilsoni; assembly: GCA_013398955.1. Taxonomy (NCBI): domain Eukaryota; kingdom Metazoa; phylum Chordata; class Aves; order Passeriformes; family Callaeidae; genus Callaeas; species Callaeas wilsoni. The sequence continues at coordinate 18,323 of VWPU01001540.1, read as the reverse complement.
AGGATTTACCAACCTCCATTCATCTGACTTTTCCGCCGCACTCGCGAGAGCTGTTTGTTGGGCTTCTCTCCTGTCTGGGGTGTGGATGTGATCAAGTTGTTATCGATATCCCGCTCAATCCGACTCCTTTTGGTGGGATTTTCTCTTTCTTCCTTAAAACAGAAAAGAGGGAGAAAAGAAACATACTGAACAGTGCCTCTTTTCCCATGGAACAGACCAGAGAATGTTATCTCCTGGAGAAAGTTCACCAAGGATCCCTTTACTGCTCCGCTTCCAGATGCAGAACATGCAACGTGTGTCTGGCCAGCTGGGATTTTACATGAGTTTAAACTAAATTGAAGTATGGGGAATGAAAACTGTACATAGAGCTGCTGTAGTATAAAAATTGTCTTTACAGCCCATCTATAAATATTTCAGTGCTGCAGAGGCTGGGAAATGCAGAGACAAAGCAACTAAAATTACCTGAGACTTGATTTCTTTGCCTGTTAAATACACAGGAGGTGAAATGCCCAACAATATCCAATGTGACAATCCATATCAGACAGTACAGGGCACAACTGAGCTGTGAAAAATCCAAGGATTCTCCTTACCTGGAAGTAAGTGACTGCGGCACTCACGGGAATAAGACAGAACCAAACAGTTTTCACATTTTCTGTGCATGGCTCTATGTGCAGGCACACGTTTATGACAGGTTTCTTACCCCTTTTCCTCAAAACACCTACGACCGGTCAATAAAATGTTGAAATTTTATCAGATTTATATTTACCATCTAGCCGACCTGGGATACATTGTAAATTAGTTATGACTTCTTGGCTACTCTTCTTTCAAACCTGCAGTTACACAATGGCAGTGTCTGAACTGCTGGGATGGAATGACGCGGGATTTTTAACCCGCCTCCATCTAGAGCAGTTTTTGAAGCAATTGCAGGGTTACATTCAGCCTATCAAAGTTTTATATATACATATATCTGTGTGTGAGTGTATTTTTCACCCTGAAATGTCCATGCAGGACATGCAACAGGTGTTCAGATGTGCAGATCAGCAAAGCTCAGCTCTCTGGCTGCACCAAGATGTGAGACCTCGAGGTTTTCCCCGACAAGACCTGGATGTGATGCTCCAAGCAGGGCAGTGCTCACTGCAGGAACCCCTGAGCAGCTGCATCAATTGCATGGCCCTTGGATCTGTGAGGTTTGACCTTCATTGATTAAATGACTCCTAAACAATATTGAAAAAAATTGCCAGAAATAGTCAACAAATTAAGGCTTACAGACTGGCTTTTCTAAGTTGTCAGTACTGGTAATTCCTTGAATCTGAATTCAAAGAATCCTTAAAACAGAAATTAAGAATGTACCGAATTTATCTGACATTTTCACAAAGAAACACCAGGTAATAAAGCCTGTGATTTATTGGACTGTTAAATATGCCTACAATTGACTCCTGGAGGTTTCAGAGTCTGCTTTACCTGACACAACTCACAGGCACTTGTTGCCTTCCAATTCTTTACATTCTGCTTCCACCACACGATTAATTCTTAACAGAACTGGTTTTCACTCAAACTAGAAGTGATTACGACCCACTTAAAAGCAAAGCAGGGGCCAGCAGCCAGCGTACCTTGGGTGTGCTTCCTTTAATGAACTTTTTGATTGAAGACAAGAGGCCTGTTTCATTTTTGGGTGGTTTTCCCCCGCCGCCAGGTAAGGGCTCCTCCACCTCCGAGTGTTTCCGCTTGGCCCGCAGCGCCCGCTGCGTGTGGAGCTGGTTGGACTGCTGGGAAGCTTTCCGTGTCCTCAGCCTCATCTTCATGGGTACCACATGGAAAGCTATAAACGGAGAAAGCAGGAATACTTACTCATGGAGGAAGCGCGTGAAGCTGCAGCTCCTGAAGCCGAGGAATTACATAAGGCTGGCGGCGCTGCGCCGAGCGCTCCCCTCGCGGCGCACGGCTTCTCCCACGGCGCAGAGGAGCTGCTCCAGTCAGAGCTGCACACTGCCAGGGGAGCAAACCGATGGAATCTGGCCACGGATACAGCACCCAGCACATCAGTGAGCCTGGCATAACCCTCCAACCCGAGCGGCGGGGAGGAAAACCGACCTGCTCAGGGTGACAGAACTGTCTAGGCTGGAAAGCACCTCTCAGGTCACCGAGTCCAACCTGTCAACAATCACACCTTGTCAACCAGGACGGTGTCAACCGCCCTGATGGAGGACTGATTGTACGGTGCCTTCTGTCTCCAGCCCCAAATGACTGGACTCTGTAACCCAGGAAGTCCTTTCCTGTGTTCCTCAAAATACTTCATTGCAAGTCTCCACATTAAACTTGAGATGAGGCATAAATCTAAATTCCTGTCAAGTGCTCACAGAAGGAATCGTGAGCGTGTGCACTCCGTGTGGGTGAGGACAGAGCAGCTCTGCAAAGGAACCCAAACTGAGCTTCAATACAGCTGAGTCTGGGAATCACATTAGACCTTGGGAACACTCGTGCACGGGCAGCATTTATTAAAGCAGAGTAAAAGGCCATTCCAGGGAATGCATCCCATTTATCTCCAGCCTCCAAGTGGGCTGCTGGTATTGTCACGCCCGAGCCTCAATGTCACTGTTCTCCAGGCTGGGGACGTGCCTTCTGCAGCTGCCCGGAGCTGGGCTGGTCTGAAGGGGACTCCTTGTGCTTAAAATCATTCTTATGATGGATCAGGAGCAGAAAAATGAAGTAGCAAGAAATCCATCTGAGGTCTAATGCACAGAAATACTGGAAAGAAAGTGATTTGCCTTTCCTAGCTGAAATCATGACAAAAAAACAGGTTTTTAAAGAAAATTGTATGCTTATCACGACAGGAATCAGTGCCTGCCTTTCTGGAGTCCATTTAGTGTAGATCTGATTGCTGCATAGACAGAATAAATATAGCATTTAACATGTAAGTTGCCTTTCTGGAGTCCATTTAGTGTGGATCTGATTGCTGCAGAGACAGAATAAACGCCCTGCAACATTTAACATATAAGTAATGTCACAACAGCTATGTTGTTTAGGAAAAGGCAGCAGTGGCACTGGGATGAGTCACAGACAGGGAAATACTGATAATATTTCTAAAAACCAGTCCGAAACCTGTTACACAGCTGTTTGTTCCCAGGTAAACCTCAGTCTCACACAAAGGTGTTTCAGCTAACGAGGAATGACCCAAGTACTGGCACTGCTGTCAGACTCGGCAAGAAGAGCACTCCGTGGGTACTGCCAAGGGTGAAAGGTGATGTTACACAGAATCACTACACGGCCTGCTCACTGTAACCGCCAGCAAACACGGGGGTCCTTTCCCGCAGGGCCGTGCTCAGCAGTTTCCACCAGCAGTCAGTGCAGCAGAGGCAGCTCGGGCCAACCACGCCCGGCACTGCAAGGCAACGCTCACCCATGTCCCAGGTGCCACCTCCACAGGGCTGTTAAATCCCTCCAGCAGCTGGGTCTCCAACACTGCCCTGGGCGGCTGTGCCACAGCTGGACAGCCCTTTCCATGATGAAATTTTCCTTGATATCCAACCTAGATGTCCCCTGGCCCTCTCCTCCTGTCCCTGTTCCCTGGGAGCAGAGCCCGATCCCCCGGCTGCCCCCTCCTGTCAGGGCGTTGTGCAGAGCCACAAGGTCCCCCCTGAGCCTCCTTTTCTCCAGGCTGAGCCCCTTTCCCAGCTCCCTCAGAAGCTCCTCACAGGATCTGGGTTTCAGATCCTTCCCCAGCTCTGCTGCCCTTGTCTGGACACACCCCAACACCTCAATGTCCTTGCTCCTGCTCCCTCCTCATTTCTTTCCCACACTCACGTCGGTCTTGTCTCCCCCTCAGAGACCTGACCAGCTCACTGATATAACAGGGAAAATTCCTTCATTTTTATACCATTAAATCAGTTTATAAGGGAAACGAGTGGGCATTCAAGCAATGCAGCAAAGTGTCAGTGAGTGCCACAGCTGGCCATCACACAGGCCGTGGAGATGGTGGACTCTGGACAGCTGGACAGGGCAGAGCCCAAGGATGGAAGGAAGGCAGCAGGGAGTCCCAGGAGGCTCCGTTGCCAGAGCACTCACCGTGGTGGAGCCCTGGGCTCAGGGCGAGCCTGGAGCCCTGCAGCGAGGTGGGCACCGTGTGCGTGTGGGGAGGGGGGTTTGTGCCACACTCCGGCTGTGGCACACGGAACAGGAGCATCCAGCTGACCTCTGTGACCTCTGGGAGCTGCCAGTGATGTCATGGACCACTGAGCTTGGACAGGACCATTGAGACCACTGAGTCCAACCATGCCCCGGCACTGCGAGGCCATCGGAGGCCACGTCCCCAAGTGCCACATCCACACGGCTGTTAAATCCCTCCAGGGATAGGGACTCCACCACCAGCCTGGGCAGCTGTGCCAGGGCTGGAGAACTTCTCAGTGAAGGCATTTCCCCAATATCCACCCTGAGCCTCCCCTGGCCCAGCCTGGGGCCGTTCCCTCTCCTCCTGTCCCTGTTCCCTGGGAGCAGAGCCCGACCCCCCCGGCTGCCCCCTCCTGTCAGGAACTTGTGCAGAGCCACAAGGTCCCCCCGGAGCCTCCTTTGCTCCAGGCTGAGCCCCTTTCCTGCGCCCGCAGCTGCTCCTGGGGCTCCAGCCCCTTTCCCAGCTCCCTCAGCCACTCCCGGGGCTCCCGCCCCTTCCCAGCTCCGTTCGCTCCCCGGACACGCTCCAGCCCCTCCAGGGCTCTCTGCTCGGAGGGGCCCCGGCTGCCCCCAGCGCTGGAGGTGCCCCAGCAGTGCCACCTCAGGGGCCAGGCACTGTCCTGGGCCTCTGCCCACACTGCTGAATTGACCACACCAAACAAATGCATATTAAAAGGAATTAAAGAAAACTGTAAAATGTGGAAAGGAGACTGACACTAGCGAAATTCCAATGTGGGAATGAAAATATTACTTCAAATTTGCTATAGTATAAGTTGCCTGATTTTTCTAGAACTGAAACAACTATCAGTCAGACAGAAGATGAACCAATTTAATATTTGTCAATGGTGAGTACATATTTATCCAGCAGGGAAACGCTCAGCTCCTCTGTGCAGCCCTGCCAGGGACTCCTTTGGCTCACGGCACATCCTGGGTATCGAGCCTGGGGTTATAAATATCTCTAATGGACTTAGCAACAGGTACCGACAATCCTCTCAGAGACAGGAGTTGGCTTTCCTAGCACTGCACCCAGCTGGCAGGGGAGTTTTTATTGAGTTAGTGTTGTGGTTCTTTCCTGAACCAGGCTACAAAACTTAACGCAGTCAAAATAATCAAGTCTAAACACGCAGGAGAGCTTCCTTCCTCAAACCTGCAGGATTTGGACTTCCCCAGCACGTGCCATCCCTGACGGCACAGCCGGGTGACCAAGGACCTGAGCCCGGGCTGGCACTGCCACCTCCACTGTGCCAGGGAGTTTTGCTCAGGGAAATCAACTCCCAAAACCCCTTCTCTCCTCAATTACTTCTACACTTACAATAAACCCAGAAAGAGTGTGGGGAAAAAAAGAAAAGCCTTGTTCTTCAAGAGAGAATTACATGGCAAAGAAGGAATATCCAATCAATAATTTGTGGGACAGGAAAATAAAATGTAGGAGCTCTTAAAAAGCAGCAGCTGAAGGAGCTATGGCTGCAATAAATTCCATTTTCCCGAGTCCACACACACCAAGTGTCAGGCTCCCTGCCCTGTGAATACTGTTGCTACTCCACGGCACGGGTACACTGTACTTACAGGAAAGAAATTCCTGTGAATGACTCATATTTCAAACTGAGAGCACACCTCCATGGAATCTGCAGTTAGGGATGGTTTATTTCCCACCACATATGACACTGCTGTTTTCTCTACTTTTCCCCAAACTATTAAAAGGAAAATTAGGCGAGGCACATCTAATTACAGGGTTTAGAGCTTTCTGATACAGGAAAAGGTTGAAGATGGTAAAAGAACAATGGCGAAGAACAATAGGAAGTGATAAGTGACAAGAAAATTCAAAATGACAGTGTTGAACAATTTCTCCATTCAGTTTGGCACTCAGGAATAACACTGAACTGCCACCACAGAAATCTATCTATCCCAAGGCTCCACACCACAGCAGCTCCAGAGGATTCAGACAACTTGAACATGTCTGGAGTGTGACTTTGGTGACAGCAACAGAGGAGGTGAAAAACTTCTATTTATTTATCTGGGGTTTTTCTTGAAACATTTTTTACAAGCCAAGAAAGTAAATTATTTTTTAACATTTTAAAAATTTTGAGCAAGACCGTCAAGGCAAGGTGTAAACAGAGATGGAGACGTGACCAAAGCCGTGACCTGTCCCCAGATTTAACAGCTGTGACAACCGAGGGGTCTGAAATTGAGAGTGGCAGGTTTGGTGTCCCGCTCCCCACCAGCCCAGCTGACACACGCCTCTCAGTCACTGCTGCATCACTGGGCAGATCTGCACTCACAGGCACCAAGACCAAGTATTTTGTTCAGTTTCCTTTCAAACAAGTAATACCAGAGGTGTTTCGTCAGCACATTTCATGGCTGCCGTGTGACCCAGATTTCAGGGTGAGGAAACATCCCAAGGAGGAGATGTGCTCCCAGAGCTGGCTGGGATCCACTCACAGGGTGCTGGGGATGCTTTCGGGAAGCAGGGATCCTGTGCTGGTGGCCGGACAGCCCCGAGGCACCACGGGGCTCCACTCACAGGGTGCTCGGGATGCTTTCGGGAAGCAGGGATCCTGTGCTGGTGGCCGGACAGCCCCGAGGCACCACGGGGATCCACTCACACGGTGCTGGGGATGCTTTTGGGAAGCAGGGATCCTGTGCTGGTGTCCAGACAGCCCCGAGGCACCAGGGGACGGACACGCCGGCGGGTGTGGGGACAGAGCAGCAGCCGAACAGCAGCCAGCCGTGGTGAATCCACCGAAGCCAAGGGGAAGCACTGGCAGGTGAAGCCCTTCACCCAGACAGGCCTCAAAGCACCTCGCACACCTCAAGGAAATACTCTTTGTTAGTTCAAAGATGTTGAGACTCTTCCTCCTCAACGACTCTTGGCCTTTTTAACCAACTTACTCTCCCTCCCTAGAAAATTACATTCCATGTCACTCCAGTGAATGTATTTCATATTTTCCAATGTACTGCACTACTTGTCACTCTTCTCCAATCTTTAGGCGTGTTCTTCTGCCACTGCAGAACTGAGAGAGCAATAAACCAGGAAACCCTGACTCAGTCTGGAAGTGATGCTAGTCTGGGGTAGGTAAAAGCGAAATAAGACACTGATTTATTAAAATAGCAAATCACCCAATATGTACTATTCAAATGCTGGTGCTGGGTTATGAAATCTGGATGAATGTACAAAGCAACCACAAGTTCCATCAAAACAACAGTAAGGAATTACACCTATCAAAGGCCCCTCTAAATTCTCCCTGTTTCACTGAAAGCCCCTTTTCTGCTCCTCCCCACCTTCCAGGGCACTAAATCATTTCCATCTGAAACAAAACCCTGCTTGAAATCCTTGGTCTTCAGTCACCTTGTTCGAGCCCTGATCCCTCAGGACATCTACCTTCTGCTCATTTCTGCTCTCCCAAAGCTTGAGTATCTCCCCGAAAACAAACACATCCTTGGAAGGATTTTGCCAAAGACGGATGGCAGCTTTTTACAATTGGCCTCAATAGAAAATAGATCTTTTTTCCTTTATTCTTCTGCTCTAGTCATCATATTTCTGTTTTGCCATTGCTTTGCTAGTGAGGCTTTGTTTTGATTATACCAAATGCATTTGGAACTGAAAGTTTATTCCCTCCCAGCCAAGATATTTTTCTCTTTGCACTGAGGGTACATGCTGGTAATTAATTCAGGCTTTCCAGTTTGTGTCACACTAAGCAAGGAGAAAACACGGAGAGCTGGGGTAACCACGGGACAGCAAACCTCCGAGCAGAGCCCCAAAACCTGCTGCAGAAAGAAGACCCTATTTACAGCCTCTGGTGTTGCCAAGATGACAACTTCACATGAGTCACCTTCGGATCCTGTGGGGCTCCCGAGAGCCGAGAGGTTGGGAAAAGAAACTTTGCAGTGCTCGAGTTTTAGACGAGCAGCAACAGACTCCACAGAACCAGCACGGCTCCTGTTGGGATTCTGGGAGGGACCAGCTGTCCTCAGGCTCTCTGGACATTTAATCCACGCTGCCGGGCACACGGGGAGCCTATTTATGGAAGTCAAGTCCCTCCGTTACAACCCGTGGCACAGACAGGTTGCAAACACTTCCTGAACAGACCTTCCGGGATGTTGTCTGACTACAGAACAATCCTAAGGAGTCACTTGTTCTAATTGTTCAGCTCACCCCTATTAGTTATCTTTGTAATTGAAAAAAACCCAGAAACAAGCGGATTAATAAGTCCAGGTAAGTCTGTGTTGGACTGTGGAAGCCATGGAGTAACTGCTGTGTTTGCGAGGAGAATCCAGGAATTTCTGTGTGGCCTGCACAGCAGCAGAGCTGCCGTTTGCTTAACTTCACCAGAAAACCTCATCCTGCTCCACTTCACCTGAACCCTCCCGGGGGATCACAGGCACAGCCATGTACCCACAGGACCTTGTCAGGTCGCTATCTTCTAAAGGGAGAGATAAGAGTTCTGGCTGCTCCTTCGGCCTCAAAAATAGCAGACTATTTTTACTGCAAGATAAAGACTCTTTAAATGATAATATGATTCTTATTGCCCTGGCAAACACTTTCCTTGGTACACCCTATCCCTTCAGAACCCTTCACAAGAGGTTAAATTCTGCACAGGGCTGCTTTCATGCTCTCCTCACACCTGGCTTCCCTCATTTAAAACAAAAAATCAACCAGTTGTGTTGTTAAAAATGGGGAAAATGCCAGCACAGTCAGGACTTGTATCACTCAGTGTCCATACAAAGTTTAAACTGATCATTTTCCCCTATGAATACATGCAGAATTAATCCTGACTCTTTCATAGCCCATCCTGGCTTCTTTCTTGCATGGAAAACTTCATTCTTACAAAATTGCAAATCTGAGATTAATTTGTGCATGTACCTGAGTCAAAACTGACATGAAAGTAAGTTCTAAAGGTTTAACAGCTGTACTCATTTGTGAGTGATACTCACTGTGAGTGTTTTTACCTATAACCTTAAAACATAATATTGAGATGTGATGAACTTGAAACTCATCCAGTCTCAAAAACTTGCCTGAAATGAATTTCAGGGACCTGTCTGATTCCAGCACAATGAAGCTATTTTATACATTTTATTTGCATTCTCTTTTTTTCCCCCCATTTTGGGTGAAAAATCCACAAGAAAAAACCCAACAAACCTTTTTGTCTACTCAGTGGAAAGTTATAGGAAGTTTCAGGTCAATATTCCAATAATACAAAGTATAATAAGCACAAGCTACCAATGACAACAGAAATTTTGTAGGGTAAAACTGCCCTGCATCCACACTGTAACGTTTCCAGTCGATTTCACCCTGAATTTCACTTATTTCTTTCACAAGATAATCACCTCCAGGTCGGTCTAATGTATCTCTGTCACTTTGAAATGTGCAACACGTAATGAAATAACAACTTTCTGGCTGTGAAGTGGCAGATTTGGCGCTGCAAACAGCCAGGGGATTGCTCTGCTGAGTGAGGAGATGTTGGGAAGTTTCTGCCTGAGGGACCTTTCAAACTGGGGAAAAGGGGGGGTGTGCACCTGTACCACGGATTCGTGTGCTGCACCAGGGAATCTGCAGGGGTGAGTGCCCTGATCTCCACACACGACCCCAAAATCTGTACTGAGGGATCCGAAACCAGAGAAACCAGCAAGAACAAGAAGTGCTGGTATCACCTGTGAGCTTACGCAGCTGCTGGGCTCGTTTCCAGTCATTCCCCAGTATCAGGAGTGAGCCCGGCCTCTCCATCAGAAACCCCTATGACGAAGAAAGCACCAAGCTGCGTCCCAAAGCAGCACAAGTCTTGACAGTGGTCAATTTATCACATTACAAAGCAGCGACATTAGAACTTGGGAAAATTTTTCAGATACTGAGGAGACCTGAGTTAACTTAAATAACAAATTTAATCCAAGTTACCTTAAATACCAAAGAAATACTTGAAAGAAGTTAGCTGTCACCTCTGTGCCATGTGATGTGTGACGGAGCACATATCACTTCTCACTAGCAGTGCTGAAGAAACAACTTAGCAAAATTGTGGGAGAGTAGAAATGTTTTAATGGAGGTGAAAGGAATGCTTTCTAATTCCCATTCCTCCTTTCGCTACGTCCCTTCCAGCCCCCACAGCCCTGCAGCTCCTGAGGCAGCTCCGGCACTCCGCTGACCCTCCAGCAAGCTGTCTTTAGGCTGGAAGACACATTTCCACACGGGAACAAGGGGTGGAATAAAAACGTGTAACTCCTGGCAGGGGAAAGGACAGCTGCAGCAGCGAACCCGCACAGCCCGGGCTTAGAGCTGTGCCTCGACCATCCGTGGACAATTCCATAAGGCAGGCTGCCGGCGCGCTGGCACGGCCACGGCGGGATCGGCACTGGGATCGGCACTGGGATCGGCACTGGGATCGGCACTGGGATCTGCAGGGGATCGGCACTGGGATCTGCAGGGGATCGGCACTGGGATCGGCACTGAGATCGGCACTGGGATCTGCAGGGGATCGGCACTGGGATCTGCAGGGGATCGGCACTGGGATCGGCACTGGGATCTGCAGGGGATTGAGCATTG